>JBBBDQ010030089.1:0-183069 GCA_037127315.1 Ascarosepion bandense
ATATATATATATATATTTTCTTCATCTGTTAACTCACTATAAAGCCAATATTCCACTACTGAGTGAATAAATACATGATGCCAGTATTAGTTAAATAGGGTGTGTATATATAGATATATAAATTACATAAAAACCTGAACTCTTGGGTATATGTAACATAACTTTTGTTCTTAATAAGAAATGCAGAAATTCCTGTAACTATGAAGATTTTGTGATTTGAATATAGCCACAATCTAATGTTAACAACTTGCAGGGATATCTGGTGTTGCCAAGGAAAAAATAATTTCCAATATAGCAACACAGGAAAAAATGTTTAACATATTTCTTTTTAAGACAACAAATTGGAAAATTATATACAAATGAAAATATTCCTGTTACTAAAAATATATTCAGATGTCCAAAGCAGCACTATGATGTAAGTTGTTTCTTAATCTGATGAGGTATTTCAATACACATTAGTACTTCTTCCTTTCGATACCAGTATGAAAAATTTGTTCGGTGATTCAATGAACACAGTTGGCAATGAGCAAAGCATGAAAAAAAAATTGAGAACAGCAATCTTGAGAGTCCTTCCTTGTGCTTTGTTGATCACCTTGAAAAAAATAAAACATGAGTTTGAAGTGACGTTAACTCAAACCACAAATTTGTCTTGTGAATCATGACATTCAGGAAAAGCTATTTGACAGATAAGCAAGAATGATACAACAATTGAAAAAATAAACTCAAAGATGTTACAACAGGTTTCTGGGTAGGTTCACTACCCTGGAATCGTTCACAACTTTTTTTTTTTTTTTAAGACCTAAAAAAAACAAATTTAACCTTTCAAAAATTTTATAATTTTTCAGTGTTAAAGAAGAATTTTGCAAACAAAATAAAAATGATTTTCTAGAGTCATTTATATCTTTTTGGAGAGCTGAAAAAACTTTCTAATTCCAAATTTACTTCTGGTTACCTTATAACCCATTGTTATGTAGTGTTACTAATTCAAGCTGACTTTGTTCACTAATTTTGTCAAATATATGTTCAACACATCATTTCCTATTAGATTGTGATTCTTCTTGCAGTTGGTCACAAAAATTGGTAAAAATAATTAAAAACTTTAGGCTATTTTGAAGCCTACATGGAACTAAAAAATAAGTTTTATGTACATAAAACTTATATTTTAGTTTCACATAGGCTTCAAAATAGCATAATGTTTTTATCACAAATCTGTCAAGCTGATTCAATTGGACAAGGCTTTTCTTTAAACTTGGTTTTCCTAATTTCTTCCCAAAATTTCTGGGTATCAAAGTCATGTCACTTCCTGTATTCAGTTGCATGTCTGATTCGGATTTTTGATAACTCTTCATTTTTCTTCTTCAATGAAAAGATATTTAAAATAATGCATTTTGAAACTGTTTTCACTTTTTTTTTTTTTTTATATGCCGGACATTTTTGCTTTTCTCTTTAATGTTTATAACCACACCAAGTGTACATTATTCTGTCTTTTTTCTCTGTCACATATTTATCCATTTCCCCTAACAGATCTGTAAGTTTTATTGTATCCTTGTTGCTGATCAAATTTGACACACTGTTTTAGTGACAACATTCCCAGTTCTAATTGCATTAAAGTCATTTCTCTGTACTCCTGATTTTGAAGGCCATTTACCTATTTCATTTGAATCAAATTTTCTTTGATTCACTGGTTTTCTGATTCTAGGTTCTCAAACTCACAATATTTGGCAGCCTTTTTCAGATGAAGAACATATTCAGTTACTGGTTCATTCACTTTTTGAGAAATGTTCATAAACTTAGCTGTCTCTGCATTAAGTAGATTTTTCATAGGTGCTATGTTTTGTGCTATTAACGAACTTATATCATCAAATGTCGTTTCCTCAAACTGTCTTGAGTGTGCAATTGCTGATACTTTTATTATAGTCTCACAACCCGCAGTTGACAAGAAGAGATCCCATATCTGGTTAACTCTTCCAACTGATTTTGAATCCTTCAGCTTTTTTCTTGTGTATACTTGTAATTATCAAGTGGTAATTGTTCATTCGATTCTTTAGATATTGGCTATGCCATTGTTCTGTAGTGTTACTACTTCTCATGAGTCAGTAATACTGCATAACACCTATCATTTTTTTTCTGTCTCAGTGACTCCCATATACGAGTTAGTTGACCTCTGATAACTTCCTGTAACCTCGGAGGTCAAAATTCTCTTTATCAGCCCTACTGTTTTTGAGATCAAAAACGTAACATTTGATTTTTCAGGCTTGACAAAGTAGTCTATAATTTTTATAACTCTAGAAGTAAATAGTGGATTTATAACCATTTAATTATGTGTTAAGTTTTCTTCTGTATATTTTATATATGATGATGTATTTAACACCAAAACTTAATAGGTTTCAAGTTGCAGTATCCTATTATTATAATAATATATATATATATATAGTGAGAGGGAGGAGAGATAGATATTCCATGAATAACAGGTCATAGTATACCATTTTTAGTAAAACAAAATGAGATATTGTGTTTGCTATAGAACAGTGCTATTCAAAGTGCGCTGTTAATGCCGATACATGAGCCACATTCTGCAAGTATGCTTGCAGTAAAAAAAAAAAAAAGTAGTCACATTCCACACCACAAAGAAAACTGCAAGGATATCTAACTCAGGTGAAGGGGACAGTAAATTTTACATTTTAGTTTTATATTTATTATTGTTACATTTTTCAATTACTCATGTTAAAAGTCGTTGCTATGCAGCTAATGAGCAGCAAAACAGTGAACTGAGATACACCTAGCAATATTAAAAAGTTAATGTCATTGACATATATTTTTAATTTGGCCTTTAAAAAATCTGTTTGACTGTAGTTAGAATTTTTAAAATTAGCATATAATTCCTTAGATTCATACTCTAGCAGCCTAATGGATTTTTTCAAATTTCCCTGTAAGTCTGTAAAAACACAACAGTATGTGTGGCTAGTGTGTAGAGTCAGAAGAAGTAGAAGAAATATGCTGCCAGTTCCTGGCACACTAGGAACACTTGTTACATCAATAATGACTGGCCTTAGAATGAATAAAACATGTCCTCATGTTTGGTACAGATTAGTATCAAAATGACCCCGAAATCGGACATATAAAAAAAAAAACAAAAAAAACAAAAAACCTGGCAGTATACCACATCAGATAATTTGAAAAGCACTGCTATATTAAGAAACTTTTGCAGAAAAGAAGGTTAGGTGGAGGGTAGAGCTGTATACAGTTAAACACTATAATGACATATACAGGAAGTGTCACAAAAATACACATACACAAAAAATCTTAAAGGAAAAATATATATAAACACACATAACAGAAGAATAGATATAAACATACATGAAATAAGCATACACAAACATAGTTTTAAAAGGTTTTATTTCTATGAAAACTGTAACCATTACAAGGAGCACAAAAAAGGTGTTCGATAAAGCAAGTTTTCAGTTACAAAACAGTTTTTCAAAAATGATTAGGTATTTTCATAGATTGACACCAATGCAGAGTGCACCTGGAATATGGCTTGTCACATCACTCATGTCAGTTGTTTGGCTTCCATAATCTCTAAATATTCAACAAGTATCAAGTGTTAATGTGTGCAATTTTTTTCTTCATAGAGCAGTTCAATGAAACACTTCTATTTTGAATACACTTTCATGTCATATGCTATTTTGCCAGACTGTTACTCAGATGTTATCTGTAACAAAGTAATAATTATTGGTTGTGGGCAGGAAGATACATCTGCCAGCAAATAAAATAGAATGTTATTTTTAAAGCAACCATCATGTTTGTGTCAGGAAATATAAACTTTATGCATAAATCAATATCTGTCAGAATATTTTTTTATAATCATTCCTCCTCAAGTACACAGGAGGTTACATAAGAGGAGAATGAAGAGAGAGGAACAGGTCACAGGGAGTGTCAGAGAATGGGTAAGAGAAGGATGTTAAACACTGGTGTGAAGAGAGTGGCATGAGAGTAGAGGGAAAAGAGAAAAAAACAAAATACAAAGATTGTCTGGGAAAAGATGTGAGTCAAGGAGATAAGAGATTGCAATTGACATTGCATTTAAATTCTTGGAGATTGTAGCTGTCAGGGAAACAAGTACATGGAAGGGAGTTCCACAGGCAGGAAGTGTGAGAAAAGAAGCTGAGGAGCTGAAGTTGAATTTATATTTGATTGGTTTCACTGTAAAAGGGTGGGACCTAGTTGCTAGTCTAGTAGCTCAAGTAAATTCATGTAGAGGTGGCACCAGAGCTTAGTAGAGAGAGACAGAGACAGACACAAATGTATGAGTGATCTGGAGATTCAAGAGAAATCACCCTAGTAAGAGGGAGATGTTCACTGACATAAATACCAAGTCCATGCATATGAACATTGGAGTCCTTCCTAAAGAGGAGAAGGTAACCAAAGATATAGAAATTACAGGAAGGGAGAGAAGTGTTAAGGTTAGTTTCATAGAGAGCTAGATGCCAGGTGAGTTTACATGGAAGAAGGATTCAATGCTGCAAAAGTTGGTATGGATACTACGGATGTTTGAGAAAGAGATGTTAATGGGTTTAGGCGATATATATATTTTTAGCTGGTTTAGTTTTATTTTTTACTTTGTGTGTTGTCATAATTAGAGATTTCTTTGTAAGGAGTGGCCTAAAGTAGAAGTATCAGTTGGTCATCACATGCAACCTGTGTAGGAAGGAAATTGGCACAGACTGCCGCATAATTTGGCCTCAGGGATGCTCACCAGAGGCACTTGTAGGGTTAACCATCCATGTGCAACATGGTACTACAAGAAATCTTGATATAATTCAACTGTTGATCAGAGCAGCCTTTCAAGATGCTATGCAAGAGTTAGGGCTCCTAACTGTCAGTCAGCAGCAGCAACCAGGAAACTGCCAACCCGGTACCCTCAGAATGAAAAGATGTTGCCACTATCCACACACATTACAAAAAGCTTGCAACTGCAATACTATTAAGACCTAAAGAGAGGAAAGAAACTGGGAACCACTTCCTAAACAGGAAACAAGGGATGAGCTTCTTCTCTTGTTCAATAAAGGGAGGAGTATGAAGCATGTGATAGCAGAGTCTATCTATTCCAATTATAAATATAAATGTTATTTCACACTTTTTATGGTTTTTAATTACATTTCTGGCCCCAATGATTGTTTTAATTAACAAGTAAAATCTGAAAAATATAAATTATAACAAAAAGTGTTTGAAGACTAACTCTTTGTATTTCTTTTTGTTGGTAAGTTTGTAGCATCAATCTGATAAGCATTGAAACAAATACCTTTTAACTGTATTGATGCTTAGCAAGATTATTCCCTCTTTTATTTTTTAAGTGTAGTCATTACTTAAAGAGCTGATGAGAAAGGATTATATTAATTATGATTAAATGCAGTTAATATTATTTTAAATTTTATTTAAGGATATTAACTTAAATTTCATTTTTCTGAAATTTGATTAGCTCCAACTTTCCACTGAGGCTATTTTTTCCTTCCCTATTGTCTGCTTAATTTCACATTCACTTAGTCTATTTTTATATTTTATGTTTGCCTGCATTTTTCCATAGAATTGTGTGGCTTTCTTTGAACATTTACATTTGTATAATTAAGTATAATATTTTAAGATCCAATAGATTTGATTGTTTTCTTCAACAACCAGTTGACCGTGAGAGACTTGTTCTGTAGCCAGTTAGTGATGTGAGCTTTGAGGGTTTTTTTCCTCTTTCTTGATGTCTCAACAGTTTTTCTGCTTTTTTTCATTCAAAGTACTTTGAGTGCAGGTAAGAAAAAATTGACAATAATTTAATGCTGGTAATTAATAATTATTAACATTTTTTTAAACAATTTGATTTTGTTGTATTATTTTGACATCAGAAGATTTATATTTTGATGTTTTTTTTTGTTTTTTTTTAAATATTTTTATTTGATTAGCTCCGGTAATTATTCATTATTTTTAACAGATTACTATAAACATTTTCTATTTATTAATTCAGTATTTATTATTTATTTATTTTTATGTTTATATCCAAAGATCTTAGATTCTGATATTTAAAAATTTGCTACTTTGTAAGTATTTTTTTCTTTAATATTACTCTGTTAATCTAAGCTTTATGACCTAATGTTTTAATTATAATTTAATAAATCTGGGAAAAGAATTAAAAAAAATGAATGAATTTTAGAAGCCATATCTTTGGTATAAGGCTGGAATTGCATAGGCACTTGAGTTTTCATTCCACTTGTAAAACAGATACAAATCATCTATTGAAAAACTTCAGTAAATAATGTTCAGTTTCAATGAACATAATGTTATCTTTAAAAAGAAGGATAAAGAATAGATAAAATTTATTCCAATGAATATAAATTACTGCAGATTTACAGCAGTTTCTTGTCACTTTATTGATAAAATGTCATGTCTACTTATCAAATACTTAATATATTGCATAGCATTCTAATAATGGTGCATTTGAATATTTTTAACTTGTTTTTGTATAGGAAAATGTTGAAGTTTAAATTCTTTAATTTATTTTTGTTATAACTGATGAAAGACCTGCAGTTTCAATTAAAAGACAGCATATGCCAACTTTTAAATTAATAATATTATTCCTATATCATTATTATTAATACAATTTAATAGGATTCGTTGTAGTAGTTACATTAATACTGACCTCTATATTGGATTTCAAATATGTTTTAACATTTTTCAAAGATTTTCTTTTCTCTATATTATAATTCAGTAACACTGTTGAAAATTTTAAATCTTTTTTTCCATCTGGAATGGATAAAAAAAAAACAATGTTCTTGAGTGTATTAACAGCTTTCAACTTCCTCTTAAACCTTGAAGTAAAGTTGAAAAATTTTCCCTACTAGTTGCTTATATTTTTATTGCATTTTTCAAAATTTTACTTATTAGATTTTTAATGTGTGATGAGTTTAAAAAGTAGAGTTTGTCATAACTCTTTTACAGTATATGTATATATTGCAATAAATTAAATTTCATTTGGGTGTAAGAAAAATGACCTAAGTTTATTAATAAAACATTAATTTTTGTCATTTTTTTAACCTGAATAAGTAAATGTTTCTTTTCTCAATATCATCAGTTAGGTTGTTTTTACCTTCTTAGATTAAAATTGTTAAACACTGTAATTAAAAATATTTAAATAAAATATTAAAAAATATTTAAATAATTAAAAAATATTCAAAAATAAAATGAATAATTGTTCAGCAGAATTATGAAAAATTATTTTAGTTTTTCTTTTTTTTTTTTTTTTAATACAAATATCGCAAAATTATCAAATGAAAAAATATCAAAGAGTAGGTTTTCTGTAATATCTTGTAACCTGTTGATTGTAATATGAATTTTATAGAAAACATATTTATTTTCTTCCGTTTAGGTTGAGTATACAAATGATATATCAATCTATTGTCTGTTCAACAAATGTCACAAATTTTGAGAAAAGATTAACTTTCATGAGGGAATGCTGTTACTCCAGCATTTTCTTAGCAGTGACTTTTTTACCCCTTGTTGGACCTTCTCAAATGTTATCTTTCTGTATAATTCTAGTACATTCTGCTACATGTTACAGCACAATTGTTATTCTTATGCTGAGAAAAACTATTATTGAATGTTGTTTTATACCACATATAAGAGACTGTCTGTATTGCTAGAATAGTTGGTTAAACTGTAAGAAGGAAGATAAAATGGAAATCTTTGTGTTGTCAGCCTTGTTCTTGACAAGTTTATTTCCATGGCATGAACAGGATAATCTGAATTAAGATCATTCTGTTCATAAAAGGTAAACATTTGAATAAAAAAAGTAAGCTGTTAGGTCAGTGAAAACTGGCCTGGTTACTTTGGCCAGTTATTTTTAATGTTGCAACAGAAGATTACAAAGGCTAGTAATGGCTTTTGTAATCTGTTGCAACATTAATCTTGCCTTAGAAAAGCAGGCTGCTTTTTTCTTCTTTCTTAGCTTCCATAGCATTCTTTGTCATTTATCATTAAAAAGGCTGATGGCTAGAAATAAACCAATTGAACCAGTTTTATTCTCATTTCTGTTCGCATACACATTTACATATCTATGTAAATGCCTGTGTTTGTGGCATGGCATGACCTCAACCACTTCATATAAGACAACACTTGGCACTAAATTTTATCTATTGACTTCAATAAATAACAACTTTTCTTAAAGTAAAATTAATTAGAAGATCAATAAAGTGATGGATAAGCTATCATTTTATAGTTTTAATTTTGTGCAGGCATGTTGTTTGTTTTTAATTTTGTCAACTGTACTGTATACTAGGGTTAGAGCAACATGACACCATTTGTTTCACCAGAAATTTGGAAACAGCATCCTTTAATACTTAGCATTCATGCTAAAAAATCCGATACGAACATTTCAAATTGTTTGGGTGTCAGTGCAGAGGATTCAGAAAGAGTTGGATGAATCTAATGGTGATTATGAAGGAATTTGGAGTGATCACTAGTGATAGTGATGTGATGTTTCTATTCATCTTTCTACAGACTGAACACAAATGCTTACATTATTTCTTGAAGAGGTGGTGCTGCCATGGGCAAAGAAGGGGCTGCTGGAAGATCCTATGGACTCTGCACCATGACACACAAACAAGAGAACCCAGTCATGGCTGTCAGACAATCTCTGTGACCACATCACCCCTTAAACGTGGCCACTTGATTCCTCAGACTGAAACCCCCTTGATTATTATGTGTGGGGTGCAGTTGAGCGAGAAACCAATAAAACCCCCTTGTAACACCAAAGATGAACTGAAGGCAAGAATTATGGCAGTATTCACTAACTTAAACAAGGAGACTGTTCAAAAGAGTTGCAAGGACTTATGTAGTCGTCTGGAAGCCGTGATTGAAACCAATAGCGATTTTATTGAATAAATTTACTCATTAGTATTTTAAAATATTTTTGTGAAATTTTGGTAAGTATATCTGTTAAAGTGAGACATCAGTGTTATTTTCATTTTTGAGTAATTTAGATGATAATTTATCCATTGCACATTCTATATTTGTATATATGCCTTCATTTTTCTCTTTGAATTCTGCTATTTTGATAACCGAATTTGAAGTTGTAGACACAAATACAAAGAGTAGCCTCTATCAGAATAGATGAATCTTATCAGGTTTGTTCTTTCATTTTCTAAGTTGGTAAAGAAACTCATCAAGTGAATATTTTGCATCGATTCTCAAATCTCTTGTTCAATTACTAAAATCAATCATAAGAGGAGATGCTGAAAAGTTTTCGATGGTAAAATTGATCAAAAACTAAAAACAAACAATTATTTTGAAAATTTCTTCTTTGCAGAAGATGTTTTTATCCCCCCCTCACTTCTACGTATAAGTTGATTAACAGTCTGATGGAAGATTTCGTGTTGCACACCTGTTACACCGGTATAAGTAGCCTTGTTGTTAACTGCACAAAATTGGTGAGCTGAACCAGTGAAGATGTATTTTATAAACATAGTGATTTTTAAAATAAAGCCTTAAAGAATGTCAGCAATAAAAGCCATGATATTAAATACATAAAATAAAAATAGAAAAATCACTTGGTACACACCCCCATTTAACTGAATGGTTAGCACTAAGAGTAAAAGTTCCTCTATTTAATTAAGAAACATTTCCCCAGTAATAATCCTCTAAGTAAGATTTTTTAATAAAATTAAATTAAGTTACAAATAATCTAGAAAGAATTATTAAAAAAATCATAATAATAAAATCTTAAATCATCACTTAAACCAAAGTAATAATAATTATTCTAAAACTGAAAACAATAATACAAATTTTTGTGAGTATAGAAATCTTAACAAATGCCACAAATATCTCACAAATCCTATTGTTTACCAATGTACAATATCATCTGGTAAAAACTCAACTATTAAAAATTTTGCCATTGGTTGTACTAAAGACACTTAAGCAGAGATGGCACCAACATTTCTTTCAAGAATAACTGAAATCAAACATCTTTTTCTGCATATTTTTGGCAGTTAAAAGAAACAAATAAAACCTCTAAGGTAAAATGGAAAATTTAAAAGTAAGCAAGAATCTGTAAATCATTCTATGACATTTGCCCTCTGTTCCTGAATGAAAAGCTGCATATTATAATGTTCTACTGAACCATAGAAATGAATTAACAGTATTATGTAAACAGTGTAAATATTTTACTTTCAAGTTTAATTAGTTATAATGTACATATATAACTTATGCCCTAATATTACATAACCATTATTTTATGAAAAATTAATGACCCACATAATTTATTTGCTTTTCCTAATTTCAATATAGCTTAGTATACCATAGTTACTTAAAATTTAACCTCATTAATAGGTCCCTTTAAGAAAATTCTGAAGTATTAAAAATAACCTTTTCAAAACTCCTAATATTTGATCTGTTGTTCAAAATTACTCTGTATACATATGAATACAATGTGTTCCAAATATGTACCTTCCCCAGACTGACAAAGAGTGTTATTTTATCATGACATGATTTAACAACGCACCTCCCTACCTTTATAGTTCAACCTACTTTTGATTAATCCAAACACACCCATGATCATATTGTTTAACTTTCCCCACTGCCCCTCCTAACTTACTAAATAACCTTGAATATGTTTTCTATTTTCCAAAATGAATCATTTTTACCATTTATTTTAAAATATCACCTGAAGAAGAACAACCAAGTTCTGAAAACTGAAATTTTTGTGTAGTGATAAATGTTTCATAAAACATTGTAATAAAAATATTACAAAATATATTTGGATCATACAATCATGGATGAAACTGTTCTGACTTCTAATTTTGAAAATTGTGTATTCATAAACAATCCATGTTACATGAGTGTTTAAAAAAAAAAAAAGGTAAAATCAGTTTATATTGTTAACACAGAAAATACATAAGCCAAAAAACAAATATTTTATTTTAAACCCATTCTGAAAGATTGTATGAGGATTTGCATTTAATTCAATACAAAAAAAACTTGGAAAATATATTTGCAACTTTTGGCATGAACTAAAAATTATCAAGAAAAGATAGAAAATGTCTTTTTTAAACCTCACTCATTTTCTTCTTTAATCACAAAAAATGCCAACTTAGGGAAAAAGTACTGATTCCTTATTTAAACACAATTACACACTTGCACATTTTGTCTTTCGTTTTTGGTTCTGATGAAGCTTTGATTGGTGAAATGTGTTTTCATGAAATGTTTTCCATTTGTCAAATTAATAAATATATGTTGAACATAGTTATGAGTTTGTATCATTTAGACAAGCAACAATTTGAATTAAAGACAAAAATATTGTTTATCAAATGCAAAATACATTTATTGATATGCAAACCTTGGTGTATTCTTGTTGGACTGAAATATGTTTATGTGCAAAGCACATACATATTGGCAAAGGTGTCCATGTCACATGTGTGCATTGGCATTGATAAGCATCTATTTGATGCATGTATGAGTGTCTGCATATGGAGAAAAAAGTCTGTACTTATCTGTTTGTAGTGAGCTAGAGGATCTGGTGTTGCTGAAGTGGGTTTTTATGAGTTTTTGATCTAGCTGTTGGTGTGTGGGTGCACACATTCTTTGACTTGCATTGTCTTGGACGTTCATTCCTCTTGGCTGGCAGGATGAAATACCCCACTCTTGGTCATTTTTGGTCATTTTCACTAATATATATATATATATATATATATATATATATATATATATATATATATGGCAATAATCTGTCATTTCTCAGTGTGTTTCCGAAGCAGTTCTTACCAATCATGCATGAACTCTGCAGGACCACTGAATGTTTCAACTAGAAACTAGCAGCAAGGTATTAACAATGCAAACCTAGTGCAGATGTTAGGTTGTGTGACCTGGAGTTGCACTCAGCTGCTGAGTATGGCTCCAGGTCAAGTGTGCAGTAGGCTTCTTCGACCTGCTATAAAATCTGTGTGTAATGTTGCGATATCTATTCCAACATAATATAGGCATTTGACCTTTAAGTGACTAAATCGAAAATCCACCCACATATGCCACTAAAGGTTAGTGGGTTAAATCTGACATGTTTTTAATTTATTTTTTTAAACATTAATTTTGGTATATACACATATCTGAGTAGATTATCTGGTTTTTATTATTAAGCAGTATATTTTTATTTACATCTACTGGCCTGAATAATCAAGAAATCTTGCTAGGAAAATATGCTGGAGAACATATTTTCCCACCAAGATTTCTCAATTATTCAGGCCAGTAGATGTTAAATAAATATACTGGATATAACCATTGCCTTTTTATGTGCTCTTGAGGAGACATGACTCAGTGGATAAGTGTTGGTTAGATCCAGTGACTTTACCCAAAGAGTAGTGAGTTCAATACCTGGCTACTGTACTAGTGAACAAATAATTTAGAGAATTGGGTTAAAGAGAGATGACTAAGATATCTGTGATATGGCTCATGAAATGAGAACTATATACCCTAGTGATCAAAATAAAGGGTTCAGTTCAAAATTCAAATCACCTGAAGTAGGCCGAAGTGTACAATGGCCAAAGCATTTTGAATATTGCAATAAAGATAAGAACAACAGTCCATACAATGTAAATAATGTAAATACTACCTCATCTTAGAAGTATAGACAAATAATAAAATCCTATACAACATCATGAAGCTGGTATTTGGCTGATAGTGGGGCAGATTAAGTCAGTATTCCACAAGAATCTTTCACTTGATGGTACAAACTATTGGATAGCCTTGCCTGAATTGACAGGATGTGCCAGCATGGAAGAGCCAAGCCAAAGTTAATGGGGCTTTAGTTAGCTGGACTTGGCTGATCACAACATTTAGTTAATAAAGGTCATAGAAACTTCAATTTTTAGGTAGGGCTGAACAATTTATGTCAGCCACCTAAAATAATCTATTTTTATAAGAAAAAAATTGTTTTTGATTCAAAAATTTTAAAATGGAAATACTGAATTTTCCAATTTATCACCAAAATTCAAATTAACTGACAAACTTTATCAGTCATATGCTAACATGAGTATTAAGGTTCATTTTTACATATTAATCTAGATAAATTTTCGGATAACTGTGGTGATATGAGTGATGAGCAAGAACAATTCCATCAGGATATAAAAAAAATGGAAGAGCACTACCGGGGATGATGGGATAGCTGACTACTGCCAGAGTATCAAAATGGACTTAAATAACATTGAGCATGACAGCCATAGCTCTTATATTTATGAAAGATCTATTTCTGCTGTTTATTAAATGATTTGATGAAAATACTTGTTGGTCTTGGTATATTCAATTGTTATTTTTAAAGACTTAGGGTCTAATTGTCATTAAAAAAATACTATTTCTCAATAAGCCATCCAATATTTGTTGGTTTATATACAAATTGAGAGGTTTCTATGATTTTACTTTGAGAAATATTGCTATCGGCCAGTATCATGTATACAGAAAACAAATGTAAAAAATGCTTCATTTTCTAAAAATGAGACATTTCTGTTCAGCAAAAACGGTAGCTAATCAAGAAAAAGCAGTCATTTTCTGATTCAGTGTCATGAAATTATCTAAATAAGATGTTCGTGTCTTGACACCAATTCATTTTTTTTTTTTTTGTTGACCAATGTTATTTTTCATTTTTTCTTTTTGCCAAATTTTGTGCTCTTTTAGCTGTCATCATTTAGTTCTGGACATATATTAAGTTTCAATAATTACAATTTTTAGTGCATAAATTGATTTTCTGACTTAAAAACACATGTTTTGATGCATAGGATGTTAAAAAAGCATCATTCTGTCAAAATTTAGCTCAGATTCATACAACTTCAAATGGTAGCCATCTTGTTTATCAACGTGGGCAACCTACTTTTCTGAGAGAATAGGTCCTGGAACACATGTATACAAAATTTGATGATTGTATCACCAAGTGAGAGATTATTTCAGTCATCTACTGCACTATAAAGAAATATAAGAAATGTAATGCACATCTTAGTTTAGATGGCAAAAGGCTCCTTACTACATTTATTGTCACGAATTAACATTTTTTTTTATTTGTAATTTACTCTCCTCCTAATTCAGCCTTAATCAATAATAATTCTTTTATATTTCTTCATTTGCCATATTGCAAATGAGGCCTTGCATCATTTATTAATCAATTCACCTTAAGCCTTTTTAGGGGAGTTTTTGTGTCTCAAGGGTGGAGAGTCAGCCTCACCGTCTTATATATATTTGTATGCATATGCTCAACTTCAAACCAAAACATCCTCTGATTTCCTGATTCCTGATTACCGTTCTCTCTTTAAGGAGAATACTAATGTTCATATGCATGGCCTGGGAGTTTGTCCACAAACATCTCCCCTCTAGCTAGGAAGCTCTCTGTTGAATCTCCAGACCATTCTTACATGCCTTCGTTTCTCTCTATTAAATTCAGCTTAGCTATCTCTTCTTTCTCTACTGACTGTTGCGTGCTAGTAGTTCTGACAATATAAACAAGGTAATTTCCCCACATCTGTTTGTAAATATATTTGTGTTCAGTGACTTTAATACCCATCATCCCAAGTGGCTTAAATACTATGTCACTTATTGTCTAATTACAATAGATACCTCTTTGTTTCTGCTTGTAATGAATGCAAGCATGTTCTAAATGATGCAAAATTATTGTTTGTTGATAGAAAGAAATCATTTATTGCATCTCACAAGTTCATTTCTAGATATTACTTGCAGCTCTGCAAGAATATGCTGAACAACAGCAAACTTTCAATTCCTCCTCTATTTAATTTGAAGTCCTCACATCTACAGAAGACAATGTTGATGCTTTGCTTGCAAATACTCTTCCAACTCCATAATTGACTCATCTGGAGTACTCACACCTGATTTTCCACTAAAAACAGAGGCTCAACTGAGTGATATATATATATAGCCCCACATCTGGTCTCAAACATCATTTCTAACTTAGACTCCCATAAGGCAAGAGAAGGTGATGGAATCCTAACCATTGTTCTAAAGAAATGTGCCCCCAAGTTGGCTGC
The DNA here is from genome assembly GCA_037127315.1 of Ascarosepion bandense. Lineage (NCBI taxonomy): Eukaryota > Metazoa > Mollusca > Cephalopoda > Sepiida > Sepiidae > Ascarosepion > Ascarosepion bandense. The sequence continues at coordinate 15,051 of JBBBDQ010030089.1, forward strand.
AGTTCTCCCTGAACTCTACCTCTGTTTTTCTGCTTGTTGGAAGTCCTCATTTGTAGTTCCTGTTTTTAAGAACTTAGTTGAACCCTCTGATCCATCTATTGCCTTATTAACCTCTTACCACTTTTCAGCAAAGTATCCAAGGCTCTAATCAATGCTGAAGGGATTAAGCATCTCACCTCTTGCAACTCGCTCTTTGACAAACAATATGGCTTTTGCTTTGCCAGGTTTACTGCTAATGTGAAAATGGCCATCACTGAATATATATACCAGGCTCTGGATAATAATGGTAAAGCTCAAGCTGTGGCTATAGATATCTTGAAAGGATTTAACAGGGTTTGGCATGCTGGTCTTCTGCACAAGCTTCAGGGCTATAGCATTACTGGATGATTGTTTGTATTAATCCAATCCTTCCTATCAAATTGTGAAATGAAGGTTGTTTTGAAAGGTCAAGCTTGCAGATCCTTTCACACAAACGCAAATGTCCCTCAAGGCTCTATCCTAGGTCCTCCACTGTTTCTGGTTTTCATCAATGATCTTCCTGATGCCATCAGTTCCAAAGTAAGCATCTATGCGGATGACATCACCATTTACACCTGTTTTAATAGGAAATCTGCCATGGCTGACATAGTGAACTTGGCTACTGCTCTTGACACAGACCTTCAATCAGTGGGTACCTGGAGTAAGAAATGGTTCGTAAACTTGAATGCCTTCAAAACAAAACTGCTTTCCTTTAACCACCGTAGAGAAACTTTTCTGCCTGCCATCAGCATGGCTGATGCAAGTCTCCTGCATACTGCAACACACTGCACCTGCTTGGCCTCGCCTTTTCAAATGACCTGAAGGGGAATGACTTCATTGAATGTATAGCTGCATCTACTGCTATGAAAGCTGGGTCACTGTGTTGGGTCAGAATGTTTTTCCTGTCAGAATCCATCTTGCACATTTATAAATCTACCATTCATCCATGAATTGAATACTGTTAACATATTCAGTTAGGTGTTCTTGCTATTCATCTCAAGGTTCTCAACGAAATTCAAGGAGGAACTGCAATGTAATCGATCCTGATTTGGCATTTTGACTTTAGTCATTTTCTCACTGATGTGACGTGGCTTCCCTCTGTCTTTTCTACAAATATTTTTATGGCAGCTGCTCCGACAAACTTTTTTCCCTGGTGCTGTATTACTAAATTGGCATCTAGGTCCCACTCTTTTACTGTTGAAATAACTAAATGTAACCACCATTTTTTCTCCAACAGTTTTTCTTGCACTTCTCACCTGTGGAACTCTCTTCTGTTTACTTGCTTCCATGATAGCTTCAATTTCCAAAAATTTAAATGCAATGTCAATTGCCATCTTCTATTTTCTTGAATTCTGTTAATCTTTTAGCCTTTCTTCAATATCCCCTGTACCCAGTTTTTTCTCTCACTGTAAACCCCCACTCCCATGCACTTGTGGTGGTCCTGCCTTGCTTGAGGTGAAATGATTTAAAAAAGAAAAATTTAATTTCTAACTTACGTAGTCTAATAAGTGTGTTTGTACGTAGCCTAATAAGTGTGTTTGTTTCTATATTTATGTATATTTAAGTGTGTAAGAATGTTTATGAAATAACATCTTAAAAGAAACGAAAGCAAACCTTAAAAACTTTTTTCTGGCATTAAAAAAATTGGAAAATGTCATTTAGTGAATCATTTTGTTTAAGAGCTAATACTTTTAACCAAGTGTCATATGCCTTCCTCGATGATAATCATTGGAATATCTACATTTTCCACATCTATGGACAGATACAAGTTATCTCTCCTAAATCATGACAAATGGACAATAATAAACAAAGATAAAAATAAGATCACTGTTCGATTGATATAATCAAACTGTAATCTTCCCAGGTCCACTTCTTTATCAACACATCCACTGACCAACAATTCAAGGATGTACAACAAGGCGAAATGGTTTTGGTATAAAAGATTTTAATATGTGAACAAAATATTAAAATAAAAAAATATAAGTATGAGTAAAAATGCCCAATGACCTGAATCTAAAAATGGGAGAGGATTCATATTATTTAGACATGTGGTATGGTGTTTGTGATAACATAATATGTGTGAAAGTGTGTGTATTTTCTAACATGGGCACAAGAATATAATAACTTATCTTTGTCAGTTTCTTCTCTTATTGTTTTACTGTCTTTTCTTTTCTCTCTTTTTTTCCTCTTTTTTACACAAACTTGGTTTCAAACACTTGCCCAGTTGTAACAAATATATCTGCAATCTTCTTTACTTCTTTCTTCAAATGAATGTTGTATTTTCAGCATATAAATATCTCTGTAATTTCTTTTATTCACTGGCTCTTTATCCGAACATTATCTTCTCTGCGTCACTGCCTTTCTTTCTTTCTTGATAAACAATTTGGCTTAGTCTTATTATTATTATTTTAATGAATACAAATACATACACTTATATTTCTTATCCGGAGTTGCTTAAGATGAACTGGTCGAATTACGTCATTATCACAAATGTATTTCTCCTTTTTCATTCGTCAGTTATCAGCACTCAGCAACCCTGACTTGTCCATTCAAAGTCTAGTCTGCAACTGATTTCAAATCTCTGGCTTCCTCGTGATTTGTATTTGACATGCACTTTAGCTCCTGCTGCTTCATGACTTCATGTCTGGTCCCTGTCTAGTTCCTGTCTAGATACCTGTTACTAAAGGTATCTGGGTCAGTCAACTTTTGACCTGCTATCCCAAAACTAACTCTAGGCTCCCAAGTGACTATCCCCTGTTGCCATGCTAAGACCAATCTTAATATATGTGTGTAGGTGTGTGTGTGTGGCTATCTGCATTCGTAAACACCAAGTAACATTGATTTTTGTCTAGAAATCAAGAACTCCCATATTGCACCTCTTTATTGAACTAAAAAGAGAACCACTCTGTCGGCGGGGCTTCAGAATACGTTGATTGCACCTCTGCAGGGGGTAAAAGTCCCCCAAGGGGGCTACCTGTTTGCTGTGGGTGGCAACCCATAATGCATGGGGACAGAATCCTGGTGGCTGAGAAGTTCATGACCCAGGTGCAAAGAGGTCATGTTCCTTCAACACATTACTTTGGCCCTTACCTGGGCTAGACGGGCGGTCTGAGAGGCCTGATCCGATCAATCGGCTGGTCCCGACATGCCCTAGCTCACATATATCTCTTTCTATCTCAGAAGTATTATTGAAATATATTAGTGGAACATCTCACATCCCTTTATCTTACATGAGCTAGAAGGCGGGGGCTGAGGGTCAACCGTGTTGAGAGCAAAAGACTCTTTCATCACTTCTAAATTAAAATGTTATACAACCAAAATTTTGCAGAGGCTCAAGACTCGCTCTCAATATGAGTATACTGGTCGTATATCTCCGTCTCAGCCAAGGTGAATGGGTTTCCCCCTTGGTTCATTCCCTTCTCAAGTTGGACTCCGTGGTGGGTGGTGGAGCACAGGGCCAGTGAAAATAAAAATCAAAACATGGCATCTTTAAATAAAAAATCTAAAAGAAATTTATCAGAATCGGACTCTGAAGGTGAAACAGCAAACTTCCCCAGATTCATTATCATTGAATCCCTGGAAGAGGTTTGTCTTGCTAAATTCTCCCCATTCTTCATCGAAAGAGTTATCTCTATATGAGCGATCCCAAAAAATGTAAAAAAATTGAGAAATGGAAATTTACTGGTTGAAGTGGATAACAGGAGACAAGCAGAAAATCTCCTAAAAATGAAAAAATATGATACCAAATGCAAAGCCTATCCACATGAGAAGCTAAACACTTCCAAAGGTGTAATCAGAAGCCGGGAGTTGGCTTTAGCTTCAGAAGAAGAAACAAGAGAGGCCCTAGGAAAACAGGGAGTGATAGATATAAAAAGAATAAACATAAGAAAGGGTGACAAAAAAATTGATACAAATACCTATATATTGTCTTTTAAGCAGGCCCAAATCCCTAGAACGGTCAAAATAGGATACTATCTGGAGAAAGTGGATCAGTATATTCCAGTTCCCCTGAGGTGCTTCAAATGTCAGAAATTTGGACACCACAGGGACGCTTGCAGAGGACAACAGACATGTGCCAAATGTGGAGAGAAAGAACCAAACCATAAAGAGGAGGAATGTTTGAAACCACCAAGATGTCCAAATTGTCAACAGGATCATCCAGCATATGCAAGATCTTATGACATCTACAGGAAAGCAAAAGAAATCATTGCAGTAAAACATAAGAAAAATGTATCTTTCCTGGAGGCCAGGAAAATTGTAGAGGGCTATATGGGTGAGATTAGCTATGCTTCGGTTACACAGAGAGCTGACTCTGAAAATAAAAAAATATAGAACACTAATTGAAAAGCTCATAAAATTAGATTCAAGTGAGTGAACAAAATTCCAGGCAGAACTAAAAAAAGAATACACCAATAGTATTCAACAAACATTTCAATTGGAAGTCCTTGCTCAGAATAATAAAACCCATGATAAAATAAAGAATGAAAAAGAAATAGAAAAAAAAACGTCACAGACACAGACCACTCTTACCAAAAAACAGAATTTGCAACAATCATCAAGCTGTCTTTCAACTTCTAAAAGTGATAACAATGGGAAAAATAATACACAAAACCCTGAATCAAACAAGAACAAAGAAAAACGCCTTTCACAATCCAAGAGAGACCATACTCCATCTTCCTCACGGGAACGTCTAAAGGTCTCAGACTTAACAAGCCAACCTACAGAACCATCAACTCTGAAGATTGACACAGAAAACAGGTTTAGTTTTCTGGAAAGGATGGAAACTGATGAGCTGAGTATTAAAAACAAATCCAAAAAGAGCAACAACACCAATTCAGACAAAGTTCACTCCAAACAATGAAATTACAAAGTAATACAATCCTACAGTGGAATTGCAGAGGAATTTCGGCTAATTATGAGGAACTTCACCAACTACTGGCCAACCATAAACCCAAGATAGTTTGCCTACAAGAAACTTTCTTAAAAGAAACAATCTGTATTAAATTTAAACAATACCACATGTATAACTATTTTAACAAAGATGGAAACAGAGCCACTGGAGGAGTGTTGATCCTAGTTAGAAAAGATATACCCCAGAGTCAAATTCAGATAGATACTAACCTCCAAGCAATTGTTATTAAAGCTACTCTGCATAAACCAATACACATCTGCTCCATCTACATCCCTCCACATGACCCCATCAGTGACTCCAAAATGAATAAACTACTTGAGCAAATACCAAAACCTTATTTATTGCTGGGAGACTTAAACAGCCACAGCACTGTCTGGGGGTGTCAGAAAACCAATAGAAAAGGTAAAGACCTAGAAAAAATCATTGACTCAAATAACCTTTGTCTCCTAAACAATAAATCAAAAACTTACCTCAACTCGTTCACAGGTTCTTACTCAGCCATTGACCTCACTCTACGCAATCCCATAAGCTATATGGACTATGGGTGGAAAGTTCATGATGATCTATGCAGTAGTGACCACTTCCCCGTATTTCTTGAAACTCTACAACCATTTAAAGATGAAAAACTCCCTCATTGGAAACTTAACAAGGCAAACTGGGAAGTTTTTGAAACCCTCTCTGAACAAAAACTTTTTCCAGACTCTAAAATTATAGACCATACAAAATATTTTATCAAAAGTCTAATCTCCATAGCCAATAAATCCATCAGAAAAACCTCAAGCTCAGACAAACATAGAACTCCCTGGTTCAATGATGAATGCAAGACAGCTATCCTCCTTTGTAAGGCTGCCTTATAGAAATTTCATAAACAACCTACCACCATTAATCTCAACGCCTTCAAACTGCTCATGGCAAAAACCCGAAAAATCATTAAAGAAGCAAAAAAGGAAAGTTGGCAAAACTATGTCAATGAAATTGGCTCCTCCACTAAAACAAACAATATTTGGAGGATAATAAGGAAGATATCTGGAAAACCACAACCAATCACTCTCAGACATCTTAGAAAATATCAGACAGAAGCAACTACAAAGGAAGACATAGCAGATATACTATCCAAGGCATTCTCACAAAATTCCTCACTTAACACCTCTAACCCACAATTCATTACTTATAAGAACCTCGTTGAAAAACAAAAACTTAAAATTAAGACAAGTAATCTTGAAAAATATAATCTTCTGTTTACATTAGCGGAACTGAAAGAAGCAATCAAAGCATCACACAATACAGCAGTCGGCCCTGATGAAATTCATTATGAATTTCTAAAACATCTATCTAACAAATCACTGACCTACCTTCTCAAAATATTTAATGATATCTGGATACATGGGACAGTCCCAGAAACATGGAAAATAGCAACTGTCATTCCTATACCTAAATCTGGAAAAGACCACACAAACCCATCCAACTACTGTCCAATAGCTCTCACGAGTTGCCTCTGTAAAACAATGGAGTGCATGATTAACAAAAGACTGATCTGGTACCTTGAATCCAATAAACTTATCACCAGATCTCAATGTGGTTTTAGAAAACAGATCAACAATGGATCATTTGGTTAAATTGGAAACCTTCATAAGAGAGGCCAATATCCAAAAACAACATCTTATAGCAATTTTCTTTGACCTGAAGAAGGCTTATGAAACCACCTGGAAGTTTGGAATAATGAAAGATCTCCATAAACTTGGACTGCGAGGTAGATTGCCAAACTTTATTAAGAGTTTTCTGTCGAATAGGGAGTTCCGAGTTCAAATTGGATCCACACTTTCAAACCTTCACGAGTAATAAAGAGGGAGTCCCACAAGGGAGTATCCTATCGGTGACACTTTTTAATATAAAAATTAACAATATAACAGTGCCCCACTACTGGAATTGATGACTGTCTTTATGTTGACGACTTCTGCATCACTTTCAGATCAAAATATATGAGGACTGCAGAACGCCAACTGCAACAATGCATCAAAAAAATAATACATTGGGTACATAGAAACGGATACAAGATATCTAAAAGCAAAACAAAATGTGTGCATTTTTGTCAACTGAGGAAAATGCACAATGACCCAGTCATAAAGCTGGAAGACACAAAATACCAGTCATTAATGAGTATAAATTCTTGGGAGTTATATTCAACAGGAAATGATCTTTCATACCTCATATAAGACATTTAAAATCTAAAACGGCCCGTGCTCAACAACTCTTACGAGTAATCACTCATACAAAATGGGCAGCTGATCGTCAAGCCCTCATCAAGTTATACAGAGCCCTAATCCGATCCCAATTAGATTACGATATATTTATTTACGGATCTGCCAGGAAATCTTAAGCTTGACCCAATTTACCATGAAGGACTAAGACAGGTCCTAGGAGCCTTCAGAACCTCTCCAGCTGAAAGTTTATACACTGAAACCCATGTAGCTCCTCTACAACTTAGATGTATAAAGCTGGCTCTCCAATTTTACTTAAAATTGAAGTCGTGTCCAACCAACCCAGCTTATGACTGCATTTTCAATTCTAAACATAAGCAACAGTTTCAACAAAAAGAAAATGCAATCAAACCATTTGGCCTTCGAATGGAGACTATTCTCCATGAATCCAAAATTCATATTAAAAGGATACATAAAAGTACACTCACACAAGTTCCACCTTGGACCATCAAAGAACCTCAAGTAATCCTTCAATTAAACAAACTACCAAAAGCAAAAACACACCCCAGTACCTTTCTGGAAAAATTTCATACTATCCTCTTTAACCATCCGGATCACCAATATATATTTACAGATGGATCCAAGGATGGCAATAGATCAGCATGTGCTTCTGTACTTAATAAAATTGTATACCAAAAAGCCATTCCTATGGAAAGTTCCATTTTTACAGCAGAAGTCTGTGCAATTGATCTTGCTCTCAACATAATTTCCAATTACAAACACAACAAATTTATTATATTTTCAGATTCACTCTCAGTATTAACATCAGTGAAAAACAAACGTCTAGAAAACCCATTAATAGTTAAATTGCTAAGTAGACTAGACTATGTCTAGTCACAAAGATATAATTATGTGCTGGATACCTAGCCACATTGGAGTGCATGGAAATGAAAGAGCTGATTCGGCAGCAAAATTGGCCTTAGAGCTCAGCTCGGACAATATCAATATTCTATATACGGACTTAAAACCTCAAATATATAAATTCTTTTTGACAAAATGGCAACAACGTTGGAATGGCAACACTAACAACAAACTCTACCAAATAAAGCCTACACTGGGAGAATGGAGGTCAGGCTTCAGAAAATCAAGTAAAGAACAAGTCATTATATCACACTTGCGTATTGGCCACTCAAAACCCACTCATTCTTTTATACTCAAGCAGGAACAACCACCACAGTGTTTGACATGCCAAACACCTTATACGATCAAACATATTCTAATGGAATGTGGCACACTAGCTAAAACCAGAGAGCGGTATTTTAAAACAGATAATGAGAAATTTGTTTGAGAATGTGGAAATGGGTGATGTTCTCTCTTTCTTGGGAGAGACAGGGTTATATCCAAAAATATAATATCTCGTCATAACCCAGAAAACTCAATCGGTCAAGGTTGATATACCATAAAAAACTAAACAACCAAATCACTGTTGGATAAAACTACACTGGCCCTTTACCCACTGTAAATAAAACTGGTAGTGGAAAACTGCATCAATTGACCATACAAACAAATCAAACTACTTGAAATAACTAACGCAAGCTAGATAGAAACTTTTGAAATCATTTACCAGAGTAAGAATAAACACATCGTGGCTCAAGGACATTATCCCTAAATTGTCTATACAAAGTGTATATATTTTTAATATATATGTGCAGGCTGGATTTGGCATTAAGTGACCCATAGTGGTTGATATGCCATAAAACTCCAAATAACCAACCAATTAAAAGAGAAGATCATGACATTTTCTGATGTCTGCAGTTTAATTGTTAAATTATTGACATCTGGAAAATTCAATTACTAACCAAGTAACCTATTTTACATTGTCTGGAAATGTAAATATTAGCTCACCAAAAGTTCATTTAATTTATTAATTAAAAAAAATATTTTTTTTAATCTTGGCATAAACTGTATTGAATTACCATTTGTTCTATAATCTTATGTTCATTCAGATAATTTCATTGCAAGAATTGTTTGCTCTTTCTTAGCAAAGAACTGCTCTAGGCTGCTTTTACCATTTTCTAAGGATTTTTTAAAAATGTAGATAGCTTAAATGGTAATCAAACAATGCAATGTCTGGAGAATATGGATCTGTTTTTACCTGATCACCAAATAAACATGTCTCCAATTACTCTGATAGGATATTAAGCAATCAACAAAATACATCCATTCAGAATTTAAACTAATTCCAGATGAATGTTTTTTTGTTAATAACTGCCTTTTAGTGATTTAATTGATCAAATTGATCATTTACTTCTCTGGAAGAAACTCATAGTAAAAGACTCAACTTCTCTGGATGAATACTTCTGTTTAGTACAGTTAATGTCCTGCAAGTTTTCAATTTTCAAATTGTAATAATTCATCAACCACTACAATTTTGTTACAAAATTGAACATTTAAATGCTCTGTGTGTGTGTGTGTGTTCCATGTATGTTCCATATTAAACAAACTGGTGGCATTGATTCAAATACTGAAATTTGAATATCTTGAAAATATTGTCTATTTTCAACATTGTCTAACATTATCAAATACTATCTTAATTTGGTTCCTAACAAAATCAAATGGATGGTAGAACCAGTGGGAGCAGGAGGTTTGATGGATCACCCACAAGCTGAAGGGACATAATACATGAGTTAAGTTTTGATAGAAAGCTGATGGTTAAGATTATTAAAGTAAGAGAGATAAGTTTTTTTTGCATTTTAATTTTTAGTTCCATTGAAACAATTATGATAATTAACAAGACAATAAATTCCATGGTTATTGTTAGTTCAAAAAATTGTTAGTATTTGAATAATACAAGAAAAAAATATCAAATAGCTTTAAGTAGTTCAATAGTTAAATGAGTTATGAGAGAGATTCTATTATTCTTAATTTTCAAGAATTTCACAAAAACAGAAGAAAAAACTCTTTCTGAAAAATATTTCTGTTCTAATTTGCTTTGAATTTATTTCTTGCTGATACATTTTGCAAAAGCTATGGCTTGAGAAAGAGCAACAAAATTGGCAATGAATAAATACTGATTGTAGCGAATTCATTTTAGCCTTATTAATTGTAAAATATTCTTTCATCTTATTTCTATTGCTGTTTATTAAAATTTGTACTTGCATCTTTTATCCTGGTTTCCAAAATAGTACTTTATAATTAGGCCATGAAAGATAACCTGCAGGATTTATTCAAATTTAGCCATGTTCTTTTCTTCTCTAGGTGCCATATGCCACACTCATCTTTATGAGGTGGAGATTCCTTAGATGGAGCATTCTTAATTAGAAGTCATAAAAAATGATCTGAGTTTCGACAAAATGCAGCAGAAATCACATGAAAGACTAGTGAAAAATTAATGACTGTCATCCAAAAAAGTCAAAAATTATGATATATCATTTAGTGACAAGAAAATCAATGTTTTGGGGAGTTATAAGCATTATATACCATGAATAAATTGAAGAATAAAGGTAATTTCTAGATTATGAGAATGAGTAGGAAAAATAAAGTGACAGATTTTCAGATAACCAAAATGACAATTGTGATTGACTAAATTATAACAAGAAACAATTATATGTAAGCATTTTTGTTATCTTTTTATCAGTATGTGTGTATCAATCTAATCATTCATTAAATCAGTCTTTTTACAGTTAAATATTGTAACTCCCATTTTATTACAGTTATTGTTTAAATTTTATAGTAATTCTTTTAAATAATTGAAATGTTTATTTTAACTTTTCAGCTCGAGAATATCACAAACTCCCTGAATGAAATCAACTTCACTGTTTCAGGAAATTTAACTTCCTTCAATATACGATTGATTGATGCTTATACAAACAACACATCCACTGATTGTGCATTAACAAATGAAGCCAGTTTAAATTTTGTGAAATGTACAAATTTGACTTCTGGTAGTCTATTTACTGTGAATATTAATAATAATTCATATGACGTTTCAATTAAAAACGTTTCCACAAGTAAGTTAATAAGTTTTGGTTATTTTTAAATTTAAAAAAAATCTTTAATATATTTTTGATATTTTAACTTTTTTTTGTTTTTTAATAAATATAATTGAAAAAGTTAAAAAATCTTAATCTTTTAAACTTTTTTTGTAATTTTTTTGTTGCTTTAACATCTCCCTAGAATACACATTTGAACATTGTCACTCTTAATTTTAGCAATTAAATATCCTCCTCTTAAAATAATCTGAGGTGGAGAAACAATTTACATTAAATATGTTCTCTCACATTTATACATTTTTAATATATTATAACCAAATTTGTTTTGACATCCAAACGTATCCATCTGGAAATTTTACATATAGGATTCAGTTCATTATTTCATCACACACTTTGCTCCATACTTTAAAAGCTTCTTATAATGGGTCTTTCACTAGCAGAGGCAGAATGAAAACTTGTCAGCAATCAGTTATATCTCTTAAGACCAGTTTATTTTGTTTTCTTTTTATAATAGGTATAAATAATTCCCCCCAAAACATCAAGGCATATATTCCTATATATGAAAGACAATGTCAATTCTGACCTGGATATCTACAACTCTAACCAAAAGTTTTGCAACACCAGAAAAAATCTGAGTTATTGATAACAAAATACAACTATTTTGCTTTAGCATTTTAAAATAATAATTTTAACTATTTCAAAGTAAAAAAAAATATTTATTATGATGTATGTTAAATTTGGATATTAAATTCCATATATTATGTGCCTTCCCCTATTTTTAAGAACAAGTTTTATTCACTTTGGCATAGACTCAATTAGTGATTTTAAACAGTTAGATCTGATAGAAGTCCAACATCTTTGTAGGACAGCTTGAAGTTCAATTCTTGTTGTTGGAGCAGCTTCATGCACCTTTTGGTTCCAAGATGGACCATAAATTTTCTATGGGATTGAGATCAGGTGAATTACCAGGCTAGTTTTGCAGAACTCTGAAGTTATTTTCCTCAAACCACTTCATCACAGCTTTTGCTTTATGGCAAGGTGCACCATTATGCTGAAACACCGTATCTCAATCAGGGTAGTGTTCTTTCAAAACATGGGGTAATCTATTTTTGATAGTGTCCATATACCATTCCTTTTTCATTGACGTACCTAATTCTTCGATGCCATGAAAAGAGAAGCACCCCCAAATATGAAAGAAGTCCAGATGCTTGACTATGGATACCACACAATCAGGGTAGAATCTTACACCGACTCATCTTCTGACACAAATTGATCCATTGTTAGCGAAACAGCTAAAAGTTGATTCATTAGAGAAAATCACTTTATTCCAGTCTTCTACAGTTCAACTTTTATGAATTTGACAGAAATTTAGTCAATCTTTTATATTTTTCCATGTCAAAAGTGACTTTTTTTGCAGACCTTTCGTCAACAAATGCTGCCATACTGTGCAATCTGAAGCTTCCACAGGACCATTCCTTCAGTAACTGCTGACTACTGGCCTGTCGATCAAACTAAGTCACGCCAGTCATTGGTCATCTCACTCTGTAGACACTTTTGGACGACCACTTTGAACCCCAAATTCGATTTTTTTCCAGTTTTTTTCCACTTTTAGACTATTCTTGTGACTGTTGATGCATGAACCTACTCTTGTTTGGCAATCTGAGGACAGCTAAGACTGGCTTTGTGTAGAGCAACAATTGCAGATCATTTGAATTGGAACAATGACCTTTTCCCATTTGGATCACAATTAGATGTACAGAATGAATAATGTGGTTTAAAAAAAGAATCACTGTCCAATCTCTTCTCTTCACTTCGCTTTTCACCTCACTCTGTCTGCCGAATATGCGGTTCAAAAAGAAAATATGGTCCAACCTCTACGCTCTTCTTTTTTCTTCTCCCTAGAAAAAATATTCCCTCTCATTTCATAGAGTCGAGAACTCGCCCGTGCAAATCACTTAAAATTTGAATAAGCGAATTAAACACATCCTATTTATTGATTATTCATAATTTCACTCACTTTTGGTATTCAAGAATATCTGAAACTATACTTTTACATAGTGTTGCAAAACTTTTGGCCAGAGCTGTACTATCTCCTAGCATGCATGTAATGTACAGTGTGCATGCTAGGAGTAAGTAAATATTCAAATAAAATTTTCAAAATCTTTATCCATCTCGAGATATGGTAAGATTTATGTATTGAGATATAGTAGGATTTATATCAGACTTTGGCTAAGTTTTTAGGCACTGGCACATGTACAATATGTGGTGAAAGTTAAGTTTGGATAGAAATATGATGGTTAAGATTATTAAACTAAAGGAGATAAATCCAAAATGCAAGAAAGAAGACAAGTTTTGCATTCTGATTTTTCCTTTCATTGAAATAATCATAATAATTAATAAGACCTGAATAAATTGTATGATAATCATTGCATTAGAATGCTAATAATGCCAAAAAAGAAATGATCATATAGTTTTAAGTAGCTGGTGTCATACTATGAAAAGGCACATGTTCACCTTTTGTTCAATTAAGAGGGAGGTATCTGATTATGGCCCTTCAAGAAGCTGAATGGTTGTTTTGTAGAATTGCTGTGCATGATTGACACGGCACATCAGTGGTGCTTTGATGTTAGCAGCAGTGGTCCAGCCTCTGGACAGTCCCTCTCAAACTATGGGTTAAATAGTAGGACTTGTATTTGGAAAAATCATTGTTATCTTAAAAAACTTAATGCAATATTCATTAGCAAAAAAAAAAAATAATAATCCTTAAAATAAGAAATATTTTGTTTTTTAAATAACCCACAAAGAGTTGATAAGACATAAAAAACAAATCCAAATGTTGAACAGTCATGTAAATCAGATGCTTGCCAAGATTAACACATTGTAATGGCATCAATGGTAGGTTACATGGTGTCTATAGTACAGATAGGAACAAATGGGGTCTCAAGAGTGTCAATTTACCTTTAGCAAATTTATAAAGCACATCTGCTTTTATCCAGGCCTCTAATTATCATACAACACAATCATATTCAGTGGTGTGCAAGAGGGTTACTTGGGTAGAGGTTAAATGAAGCTCTCATTGATAAGATCAGGTTCTGCTTTCATACAAATGATGGCCGTTTGTGGGATATAGGTCTGGGAAGTGATATCTTTGAGAGTAAATTCACCCATGAACTTCAGGTCCAACCCACTAGTATTATGATATGGAGTACCATAAGTTACAAGAGTCATTTACCTTTGGTATTTTATGTTGGAGAACCTTGAATAGAACAATGCCATTCAATCCATTCTGCTGCATTTAATATCCTCTATATTATGAAAATATAAAACACTGAGAACAATTTCCCTAACAAGATCATAAATAAACAAATTAAACTAACTTTAGAAAAAAAGCATTAATACAAATAACATTAAAAAACCATCATTAAACTTTTCTAGAGAAAGCAACAACATGGTAACCAGAAATTAGGAAACAAATTTTATGGAATTTAACACATCAATACATTCCACCTTTTGATAAAAGCAAATTAAACTCACCACTTATTAGGAAAAAAAAAACAACTAAAATCTTATAACATGGCCACCATCAATATATTGTACATTAATTCTCTTACCTACATGAAGGTTTTTTAATAATGACAATTCAAACAACAAACATTGTTTACACAATTACTACATTATTGCACTTAATAACTTTCCAGTTATCCAATAAAAGCTCAATTAAATCACATGTCACCAACTAAAACAACAGCATAACACAAGAAATCTAGCAAATAATTATCAGTAAAACAAAAATTCTAAAGTGCATAAATTGTAAAGAAAACATCTACAAATACTACAAGCCTTAACCATAAAAGACAAAAATAATATATACACATCAATAAAGTTTCATTGAGTTTAAGAATGAAAAACTGTAAATATAGTTCAGAATAAAAGACAAGAATTAAACATGACCTCATTGATGTGTGAAGATGCACTAATGAAAAACATATTCTATATTTATATAACTAATACAATATCTACAAGAGACAATATAAACCAAGCTATCTCCTCTTCCCATTTAATTCCATCCATTGTCTTTGTGTATGTGACACGTTTTATGCCACTGTCTCTGCATATGTGACATTTATTTCTCCCTCTGTCTCTGCACATGTAACTTCTTTTCTCCCTGTCTCTGCACATGTAACTTCTTTTCTCCCTGTCTCTGTGCATGTAACTTCTTTTCTCCTTATTTTTCATCCATATGTAATCTCATATTTTTACATAAGAAATTCATGAAAAATATATGTATGTACTCATAAGAAATAATTGGATTATTTTTAATTTATCAGAGCCAGAGGCTGTCAAAAATATATCAACGAGAAATGTAAGCTATACATCAGCTGAGATTACATGGGATAAATATGAACCACCACAGAAAAAAGTTGAACCACAATATCAGATTTCTGTGGATATCATACATGTGAAGAAAAACTCTACGAATAATTCTGAAACATTTGTGCAGCTTAATCCCAACACCAGTTATCAAGTTTCTGTATCGGTTGTGTTGTATGGCCTGTTTAGTGAAAGCACAAATATTACATTTATTACTTTTCCAGGTAAGTTGTGTTAAAGTTTTAATCTTTACTATTGTCTAACATATGTTTTAACTCCAAACTTAATTCAGTCCGTATCTAATGGAATTCCATCTTCCTATCATAAAATAAAATAAAAGAAATAATTTAAGAATTCATAAATGTTGTGTTGTTGCATTCATGTGTGGGTAAAGAATATGGACTTACATATGAAAGGACATTTGTTTCTAGTATTCATCAAGCAGTCCACCATGTGTCCCATCCCTAATTCCTTTATTCACGTGACTCCCTTTTAAAAGATCCCTGGCTCATTCCGGCTCAGAGTTGTTACCCTTTCTCTATAGTAGTGGAATTATACCACAGCTTCCCATTGTCTTGAAAATGATCTACAGGTCCAATCTCTTAGGTTTAGTCACAAGTCTCTTGAACCTCATTCTAAGGGTGTGATTTAAACCAGCTGTTACTTACTTTGGTGATGGTCCTGGTGTATGTAACCTGAGTGCATTGTTGTATACCAACAAGTTATACCAGAGTGATGTATTCTGTTTAATCTGTACCAAAATGATCAATGTGTTGTATATACCTGAGCCAAGGATGATGAAATTTATACTGCAAACAAAAAGTGCTTGATTTTTCTCACTAATAAAATGATGAACATAACATGTATATATAAGCAGATGTAGACAGTATATCACTTATTTGCTCATCAGGGGACATGTCATAGAGTAGAGGTATGTTTGAAGGTGACAGCAAACAAACATCGATCAGCCAGAGGTCACACTTGTCTGCAGTTTCCCTGTGTCTTTCTTGGTCTCTGTTCCAATCCTAACTGCCAACTGGCTGCTTACTGCTATTAATTTCTGTCTCTTATATCAATGATTACGTCATATCCTGACATATTGTTTACATAATTCCAAAGCCCACATTATCTGACCTTGGTTACGCTGGTTTCAAAACAATCAAATATTTTCCTGACATGGAGAATTTTGCCTACATTCTTAATTTTGACAAAAATCAAATATTTATCAAAACAATGTCTATTTTTCTTTTGCTAGCAGTTTGCATATTTTTTGCTATTTCATAAAAATACACTTCTTCAGGAAATTATTCACTATCTCAGACAATCTATAAGAGCATGTCAGGTCACTATTGCAGTTAGTTTCATATACTGGGATCAAATGGTGCCTATTCCTTCATATAGTACCATTTGGCATGTTAATTAAGTAGGACTGTGGTGTTGAAATTTTGTCTGCTACACTGCTTGTAACTTTAGCTTCAATCACCTATGCTTGTCTCCCTGGTGGGAGGTTGAGATCAGATGCTCTGTGCCTCGTATTTGATCTGCAATTCTTCTCTCCTTTTTCTTTGACTCCTGCTTTGTCTGGAAGTGCTGGGTCTAACTGTGATAGTACACAGACTGTGTCCCATCATCAATTGTACAGGACTAAACCACGACCATCAAAAAGTTTCCAGTGATTGTGAGTAAACCTGTTTTACAGAGGGGTTGACTATATGCCAATAAGGCAAGGCATGGAACCTCTGCTTTGATCAGAAGATTTTTAATTGTCTGAACTGTTCACTCGGCTTCTTCATTGTTTTGTGAATATCTTAGGCTGCTAGTCACATGATGAAATCCATATTTCAAGGTAAATGTTTAACATGCAAACTGCAGATCATTGTCAGTAACTAGGATTTCTGGAAGCCCATGACTGGCAATTATTGATTTTAAATGCACTGTAACATTTACTGCCTTTGTATCTAGCAGATTGGCTATTTTGATGAACCTGGTAATGTTGGTAAACTCCATGGACTCATTATCTGCTTCTAGTGTAGAGCTTTTAGCTAGTGCCCTTGACAAGGTGTTAGCAGTAATGAGGCACTTTCTGAAAAAATTATATATTATATAGGAGTACTTCATCAATCTCATCCTGAAATATTGTATCATTGGTGGTAAAATATCCAAAATTTGAACTCCTAGAAGGCTCAGTAGTCTTGGAATCTTTCACATCTCCAAGTTAAAGCAAGTGCTTCTTTTTCAATTTGAGCATACCTCTGCTTAACTGGCGAAAGTGATTTAGAAGCATAGGCAACAGAAGGATAGGCAACCACTCTTCATTCCATTTCTGCATTACTATTGCTCCAAGACCAAAACTTGATGCATCTTTCTTCTCTTTGACAGTTACAATTTTGCACATGTACATTCTGATTCCTTCATCAGAAATAATATGACCCATAACAACAACAACTCTCATCTGGCTGTTTTAAGAGACAATGGCTGTGTATTTGGTTTGAATTTTTTTTTTCTTTTCTGTATGGTGGTTGCACTTAACCAAGGCCACTGTTCAACTTTGGGTAACGCTTCCTGAGTCTGTTTACGTCAATACAATGTATGTGTGATACCAGTTCTAACTTGATAGTAGCTGGACTGCCTAACAGAGATGTGTGGAGCTTCTTAATTATGTAAACTTGCTTTCTGATACATTTTCTTCCTTTATGGAGTGTGACATGTGGAACCCTACAACATCAAGTTGGACATAATATCGATAAAATATTTTGTTAGCATTTTCCAGTTTATTTGGTTGAACACACATTCTGGAATGATGGTAACATCAGCTACTGTATCTATTTTAAATTACACTTTCCTACTGATCACTCCAAGTTCAACCATCCATGGGTCTCTGCCTGCAGTAACAAAACCCAAAGAAGACACCATTATCCACTTCATTTACTTTGCAAACAGCTTTTGTGATGCACATAATTTTGAAATGGCTCTTCTTTCAAATTTTTAGATGGGCACTGAAATTCGTGGTGGTTGTTTCCACATTTAGAACATTTACCTTGGCCTTTTTCCATTAGCCACTTGTTTTGGGTATTTCTGTGCCTCATTTGTTTACAGTGTATACTTTTCCTTTCCACCCTATCAACCGAGCCTGCTTCTTCTGGGGTTATTTTGTTGTCTGACAATCTGTTTGCCTTACCATTTCAACTACTCTCCTGAGTGTTAGGTTACCATTTAACTGCATCCTTTCAGATTGACCAACAACTAAATGCTTACATAATCACATAAACTCCTCCTTTAAGTTCCCAGAAGTTACAGTGTTTGACCAAAGCATACAGAGCTGTCACAAACAAATCCACTGAATTATGTCATTGCTGCCACCTGCCAAAGACAGATTGTTCATAAATTACGTTTTTTTTATTTTTTTATTTTTTATTTTTTTCCAATAAGAAAAGAACAAAAACCCTCCTTGAAAGTTTCATACTGGTTTGCCTCTTCTCCCAACAAATTTAAATTTTGTAAGATATCATTTGCTTGGTCATCTATACAGTAAATTAAGGTGTTTACCTGGTTGGCTTGGGTTGTCATGTGGAGGTTACCAAAACCTTTCAAAGTGCTAAATCTACTTTTCCCATCCAAGGATTCTGGGAGTCAAATGGTGACTAGTTCATGCTCTAAAAACTCCAGTATGTTATTTTATTTGCACTTGTTCAGATACAACAGCTTTTTTATTTATCTGTTTTCTAGGTGTCTTTTTACCAGGTAAATGGATATTTGATAGTTGATTTGAATAAAAAATAAATTGACTGAAATTGGTTGTTGTCGTCTATCTTATAAGAGAAGTGCATTGCACTTTTTTGTATATGTTGACTTTTGATTGATTTGAACAAACAACATATGAGTAGACTGCAAATTTCATGTAAATCTCAGTTATAAACAGAATGTTGAGTTAAACATGTTCCTCTGGATAATCTTACTGCATCTGAGAATAATGCAGTTTTATAAAGAGGCAATTCTGGTAAATATTACTTAATAGATGAAATTAAATTATTGATTTTGGTGTCTAATTGATAAGGGTTTTATAAAAGGATTTTTGCCGAAACATGATAACTATCTGAATATTATACTTTAACCATAGTTATTTTAATTTTACTATATTTGTGGTTTTCATATGATGTGATCTCTTCTTCATAAGTGTCAAATTGTTGATGCTCAATATCACAAGTTGCCCAAATAGAAAAACACACAGTCATCAACATTTTTTGTTTTATTTATTTTTAACTATGAAGGGAAACTTTAATTATTCTTTGCATTTGCAATGAAAGCAAAAATACATTGCACTGACTTTGACAGTTGTTCAGTTTACATTTGTTAATGAAATTTATAAATACCTGGATTCATTAAAACCTAAATAAATTATTGGAAATCATTATTTCAAATTTTATTTATTCATATTTATTCTGATAATAAATAATTCCCCATAATGATAGAGTAATTATTTTGTTTGTAAAATATGACTCTAGCCTTAATTTTAAGAGAAGAATTTGTGTGCAAATTCATTTATATATATACTACTAAGAAGAAGAAAACAGGGAAAATAATAAAAATATAATACTGCAATTTTTCAGAAAGAAAAATTTAATTTGCTTCTTTTATGAGTATGTTATTTTGGACTAATTTGTAATATTGAGTAATATTTTTTACAGTTCATTCACCACATGATATAAAAATTTTTGCAATCAATACTTCTGCTCTCAATATTACCTGGGCAATAAATGAAACAACAAATCCAGTAAGTATTTCTTGTTCATTTTGGATTTCATACTTTTAATGTTTTTTTTCTTTTTAATATTTCATTTTGTATTAAAAAAAATAAACAATTTCATATATATATATATATATATATATATATATATATATTAAATATTCCTCACTCGAATATTCACTCTTTTCTCTTTCACCTCATTGAAAAAATTGAAAATTTCATGAGGAGACTTCGATGGAAGGCCTACTTTTTTCTTCGTTCTACAGACTCTTCATATTGTTCTACGGAATCATTTAACCTGAAAACTCAGCATACACCTCCTGTATGCAAATTTCTGAACTCTTTTGAGAAGCACCTTTTCAACCTGATCCCCAAAATTAAATTTCGTGGAGCTTCAAATGAATTCCAGAACTTGTTAAAGTCAGATATTAGAACTTTAAAAAAAATCAAATGAATTCCAGAACTTGTTAAAGTCAGATATTAGAACTTTAAAAAACCTCTAAGTACCTGTGGGTAAAATCCGACAAATCTAATAACATTTATAAATGTGATCTTTCAAATTATCTAAGTATTCTTAAAAATAACATAGCTAGTAATTACAAAATAGACAGAAGAAACCTAGCATTATCTGAAATTAATATAGATACAGCTAAATTTGCAAACAAATTAAATATTAGTGACAAAATTGGCAAAGTTTCTACTAAAGAAGCTTATGTTTTATTTAAGGACCACAAACCAAACTTCCAAAACAAACAACAAATCAAACTGATTAATCCTACTAAAAGTGACTTAGGCATAATTTCTAGGGAGATTCTAAAAAACCTAATAGAGAAGTTGCAATCGAATTTACAACCAAACCTTTGGAAAAGTTCTTCGGATGCTATACACTGGTTTAATAACATCAATAATAAATCTAAGTCCACCTTCCTTAAATTCGATATTGTTGACTTCTATCCTTCCATATCAAAGGACCTTCTTGAAAGTTGCTTAAATTTTACTAAAAATTACGTGGACATTTCGGATAGGGACTATAAGATTATCTTAGCAGCTAGAAAATCCATTCTCACCTTTAATAATTCAACATGGACAAAAAGGCCAAAGGATAGTTTTGATGTCCCTATGTGAGCTTATGATTCAGCCCAGGTAGCAGATCTTGTAGGTATTTATATTTTAGATGTTCTAAGTAGGTTTTTAGACCCAAAACAATTAGGCCTATATTGGGATGATGGATTAATATTTATCCCTAATTCCAATGGGCCCTATACAAATAGAATACACAAAAAAATAATTAGAGCCCTAAATTACCTCAGTTTTAAGGTTGAAGTTACTTCTAATCTTAAAATATCTAGATATCACCCTTAATTTAAATGATGGATCCTACCAGCCATTTCTCAAAGAAAGTAATTCCCCCACTTATATTAATATCTTATCCAACCACCCCAAAAATATTACCCAATATAGTGAATAATAGAATAATTTTTATTTTAATTTTAACTTTAAAAAGTGATTTAACCCCTCTACCTTCCTCTCCCAGTCTCCTTTAATTGCCTATCTTTATAAAATATGGATTCCTTTACTAAACCCCTCTTTTCCTTTGTTAGCCTATATCTTTTTAATAATTTTTAAATTTATAATTTTCTTTGTGTTATTTAGTTCGCCTATACCTAAAAATATCTTTGATTAGATAAACTTAATTAAATTTTTTTAAAATCTTATTTTTAATTTTTAATTTTATTTTTACGCTAAATATACTTCTTCAAATAAGTTTCCAAACCCTTTTAAACATTTAAAGTTAAACATTTGATTTGATATTTGACATTCTCTCCTTTTTCTTTCTTTCCTTTTTCCCCTTCATTTTTTCTCTATACACTCTTTTTATATTCCGCCCCTTCCCTTTCTGTTCTGTTTGTTTAACCCAATTCTCAATTTAACGACCTCCCATTTCCTTAACTCTCTCCATCTATTAAGCAGGACATGCCAATCTCCCATCTCTTCACTTACAAAGAACAAACCAAAAATAGACTTTTAGAAAAAATTCTTGGCTGTGTAATTTTAATTACATTGAGCTCTTCACATGTATCATTTTTTAATATTAAAATATTAATATTAATTAGGATCGGGTCTTTGGGATTTACCTTCCTGCTCTTTCTTTTGGATTAAAGTTATTTTAATATATATATATATATATATATATATATATATATATATATATATATATATATTTCTTTTTCTTTTTTCTCTCAGTCATTTAGAAAAATTTCAACTAAATATGGTGTAATATGTAGTGATTATACTTTTAATAAAATTGATATAAGCAAATATTAACAAGGAGACCAAAATTTAACCATCTCTAAAAATAGATATATATTCAGAATTGAAAGGCAGTGAAATTATATTTCAATCAGCTAATCAGAAACCATCTTGACTAGGATATGAATGTCATAGTTTAGCAAGAGAATCAGACACAAAATCTGTTTCCAACCAGGATATAAGGTTACTGAATATGGCCCAGTGTTTTTTATCATTTTTCACTTTTTAAATGAATGTTCCATATTTCAAGTTTATATTCAATTTAATTTTACAAATGTATATTTGTATGGATTCCACTGAATGTAGATTGTCTTCTTTTTTTTTTTTCTTAAACAACTTTAAATTTTTAAGTCTTTTTAGTCTTTTGAATAATTGTCTCTTTCATCATTTGTCAGTATTGGATATAACAGTCAACAAAACATCTGGGTGAAAATTTCTTGCTTAAAATTAACTGAATTACTTGTTTTTTTGTTTTGTTTTTTATTATTTAAGTTGCCTAACTGTTGTAAAGCAATATTTTAGTTTTCCTTATGAAAGAAACTTTTTGCTGATGATATAAAAAAATAACATTTAATTTCTTTTTCTTTCCTGCAGGAATATGTTAACATAAGCTCTGAATCTAAGAATTTTAGCTGCTATTACAGAAATGGATTCTGTGAAATTGAAATTGGTAAAACGCCAGGGCAAAAGCATATACTGAACATATTTTCAGCCCAGGGAATTCATGCTAGTCAAATTGTTCAACGCACTCACCCTACAAGTAAGATTTTTTTTTTCTAGTAAAATGAATTAATTTACAGAACCTGTGAAAATCCAGGGTTCATTTGTATTTTTTTTTAAATTATTCTTTCTTCAAGAAAAAAAATTGAAAAAGTGTTTGATGGAATTTTTTTATAACTTTACAAGTTTTATTTAAAATGTTGTGGTTACAGATAGAGGTGTTACTTGTTTAACAGATTCATTATTTTTTTAAAATTTGTATCACCTCATGCAAAGCTGTAAAACCCTACAGAGGGAAAGCTGAGACAGAAACATTAATAATGAGTGGCAAGGATAAAGATGTTAGATAACTAAATGAACTAGTCTGGAGACTTAAATAATGGAGATAAAAAATATATGCAATTTAGTATGTGAATTACTAGTTACCCTGAAAGAAATTAAAAAAACAAAACAAAAAAAAACAGGAAAAGACAGTTTTATTGCAGAAATAAAAATTAAAAACTAAAAAGAAAGAATACAATCCATACTTGCATGATTACTCACTACATGACAGTAATCATGTTTGTACAAAGTGTTAACACCTATCAGATTACAAATGCAAATATTAAATGAATTTCATAGTTGACATCTGAGAATTTCAAGGATAAAATCTCTTATAATGGATAAAAACATTGAAAAAGTAGTAAAAACCTGCAGAAGTTGTTCTCTGGCAGCAAAATTACCTACCACAAAAATTCACCCTTGAAAAACTGTGCTGTGGTCAAGAATGCATATAGATTTTGAAAAATATGGCATTTCAGATACCTTCATCTCAGATTTGAAAACATTTGTAAAATTTTCTCCATTGTGAAAATATGACCTTGTATCTCTCAAGGCCAAACATTCAAGCTGAATGGTTTGTGGGTACGTTCAAGAGATCTTTAAAATGAAGAAGCACTACAAAAGTTTTTGAGGATTTACCACATAATGCCAAATATATCATCAAGCATGCTGCTAGCTGAATTAATGTTTGCAAGGAAAATTAAGTTGGTGTTTGACAAGTTGTTATCAAGTCAAAAAAAGAATAAGAACAAATAACAAAATTGACACCAAATTTTTTAACATTGGTGAAAAAGTATTTTTCAGAGTGTATAAAGATTGGAAAGAAATGTGGGAAGAATGAGAAAAGGGTAAAAGTGGGGACATAAGACATGATAACCAGCTGAGGAAAAGGTTTATCAAAGAAAGGCCTGAAAGTGCTGTATGATGTTTTGATGTTCCAGCACCCCAAGAATTTGTTGAAAGTACAATTTCCAGAAAAAGGTTCAGAAAAATTGGAAGTTGATCTGAAATGGAAAAGATACAAAATCAAGTATGTTGGCTAACTTGCCAAGAAAACAGGGTTGATACTAATAAATAAAAAAATAGAATAAGATATTAATAAAAAAATTCAAAAGTGGGGTGATGTGTTGTGAAGTAAATAACATGCTCCTGGTGACTAAATGAACTAGTATAGAAACTTAAATAAAGAACTACAAGTAATTTAGAAAAAAAAATCACTGGCATCAGTCCTTAAAGTATCTCTTACCGACATCATGACAAGTGCCTAAGCAAGACTTTATATTATAACCACAGAAAGTGAGTTATAAGAAAACAGTAATCAGGAAGTTGATAGTGATTGACATTTCATTTAAATTTTTGCAGATTAAAGTTTCCTGGAAATCATGTAGCTAGAACGGAGTTTCACAAGTGAGAAAGTGTGAACAAAGAAACTGTTAGCATAGAAACTTTTATTTACTTGTTATTTATTGGATATAGCTTTTGCAAATGTTTTTTTAATGCTATGTCCAGTCCATTGAGGACATAGATGATCATGGCTCTCCACAAATTTCTTTTTCTGTGAATTGCCATTTAGAAAGAGATTTGAGTAGTTACCTTGTTGCCTTCTTCGTGGTTTTGAATTCAGAGCCATTTTTTTTTCTCTGAGACTTGTTGTCATCCAAGGCTAGAGAGGTTAGTGTACTCTGCTATTTAACCGATAGCTGGTGAGTGAAGTGATGTATTCATGTCTTTCCTAAGAGTGAAAGTGAATGTAAAAGACTATACCAGAATTTGAGTTCATATTAACAAAAATATCATGGTTATCTCCCTTTTAAACTACTGATTCCGAAAAACGATTTTTAAAATGAAAAGCAAAATCTTGTTTTTAGGAATTAAATTCTCAAACATTGATCTCTGTTACCTTTGGAAGATGAGTAATGTAACTTTTTTCTTTTAAAAAATTATCTTGATATTGTTTGAAAAATAACAATTGTTGCAATTTTTCTTCAGCTTAAGCTATTCTTTCTTTTTAGCATTTGTTAATATAATAAATTATAATATTCCAGATAAACTTAAATGAATACTTGAATTTTAATGTAAAGGCATATTTTGATTATCGGAGTTAATCAGAACTGTATCAACTCAGCGAATTCATCATGCTAAATCAAATGTAAAGTCTGGAGTATTTCATTTTATGTTTCCTTTTTTTTATATATCTTGTCAAGTAACAAATGCTTAGAGTTTACTTATATTTTATCTTAATGTTTTTATTTTTCTTCAATTCAGAACCACGACCACCAAACTTGGAAATAGAGAGCTCAAATTCCACCTCACTGACTGTAAAATGTTCACCACAAAACAGTGAATTTGATTATTATTTAATTTATATCAATATACAGAATATAAAGAATTTAAGGTAAGGAGAACTCATGCCAAATTTAATATATACTATCAAGTTATCAGCTTTCTTATATATAAGCATGGAATTTGATATTTGAAGAATTTACCAGCCCCTTTAATTTGTAAAGTTCTCAGTTCATTTAATCAATAAAAAGTAGTCATTCAAATAATATTCTGAATTCAGTTCTCTGTTTTGTTTTATTTTTTTTACAACATAAAATTTACTTAAAAAGTGTTGTATTCTTTCTAAGTTGTATTTATGCTTCTAGCCTTTACCATTCACAGATGGAGAATATCTTCTTGCTGTGAATGTAGTTTACTGAACACTGTTGATGATGATCCTTTGCTTATTTTATAAATGGCTATTCATTTTGTATATTTAGTTTAATGTTCTTTTAGACCTTTTCTCCAATTTATTACACATACGTTACCCATTTTTATGAAAAAATAAGTAATGTATGTGTAAAAAAAAAATAGAAATAAACATGATTTATGCAGGATATTTTTGTTACTGATTTTGGTTAGATATAAAACATAGATACAGTTATCCAATGGATGAATAAGTATTTTGTAAGTCGAGGCTAAAGTCCCATAAAAAATGACAGTAATAAAATAAATTAACATGACAGTTTAAAGAAAATAAAATCATTTAGTTTTTTTTTTTCTTTAATCATTTCACCCCAAGCAAGGCAGTACTGCCACTGGTGTGCAGGGGGTTACATAAGAGGGGAGTGATGAGAAAGAGGAACAAGTTACAGAGGGTGTCAGAGAATGGCTAAAGGATGAGAACACTGGTGTGGAGAGTTGTCAGGCAAAGGATGCAAGTCAAAGAGATAAAAGATGGCAATTGACATTGTATTTAAATTCTTGGAGACTGTAGCTGTTAGGGAAGAGAGTATACGGAAGAGAATTCCATAGGCGGGAAGTGCAAAAAAAGAAACTGAGACAGTAGAAGAAGCAGTTACATTTGATTGGTTTCACTGTAAAAGGATGGGACCTAGTTGCTAATCTAGTAGCTCAAGTAAATTCATGCAGATGGGGACACCAGGGAGCCGAGCTTGTCAGAGCAGAAGCCGTGAAAGTATTTTTATAAGAGACAGAGAGAAGCCACATTGTGTCGATTATAAAGTGACTTGAGTTGATCTACCAGGTCAAGATTGATTACATTGCAGATTCTCTGTTGGATTTTGCCAAGAACCTTGAGATGAATAGCAGGGGCACCCGACCAGATGTGATAGCAGTATTCAATGCATAGGCAAATAGTAGATTTATATATTTGCAAGATAGATTCAGATGAGAAAAACTTCCCAGTCCTACACAATGAACCAACCTTCCTAGCAGCAAATTTAGCTATGGATTCAAATGCAGTCATTGAGAGAGTTGAGCTGAAGAGGTGCAGTGTTTTGCTTTCAGGGAGACTAGCCTGATCCATGCTGATGGGGGGTAGGAGTGATTGTCTATCGTTGTTAAAGGAAAGCAGCTTCGTTTTAGAAGCATTCAAATTTATGAACCATTTCTTATCCCAGTCGACCACAGATTTTATAAGTTGAAAAAATATAAAATGTAAATAGATGTATAAGTTTAAATATACATATGAAATCTAAATAGACTTTTTATAGATAAAAATATACATACAAAATGTAGACTTTGTATAAGAAACCTTGAAATAACAAGTTTTGCTATTAATTATTTTATTTTTTTTGTATTCACTTAGAGACAATATAAATTTTTTTTAATAATAATAAAATGTTTCTTGTTCTATTTTATTTCATAAAATACTTTAGTTGAGATGCTCTGTCTGTTGATTGTATTAATTTGCTTTCCATGCTCTTCAGACTATTTTCATTTCTAAGTAAGCAACATATGTTATTGCATGGAGATTTAGATTATGAATTCAAAATGTTTTATAATATCAACACCCAAATCATTATTAATTGCAAATTACACTATTGGATTATTCAAGTGAAATCCCTCTTAAATTCTTATTTCAGCATTTCCAGAAATGAAACTGTGCCGGTGACTGCCACATTTTCAGGTTTAGAGTCCAAAACTGTATATAAGATTTTTGTTGCTGCAGTAAGTGGAACGGAAAAGAGTAACAATTTTAGCAAAATGTATGCTACAAGTAAGAATTTATCATTTTATTTCATTTATTTCTTGGCGGTTATCATTTATCTTATAGTCATTCTTGGTTTTGATAACACAAGAATGACTATTACCATTTTACTTTATTATATTGTCTTTATTATTATTATTATCATGAATACTTTGCAGATTTTGTGGGTGTTACTAATCAATTAGTATGTACTCAATTTGATTTCCTAGGAAGAAAATATATGGTAATAAATGTTAGTGCTATATTAACCTTATTATACTATAGTGAGTCTTGATAAAAATAAAATATATAGATAAAAATAAGGAAATCAAATAAAAATAAGGCATTTGCACTTTCCTTTAAAACCCTTCTCTCTTTCTTTCTTTTTCTCTCCTTAAACTTCTCTTTCTATACTTCTCTCCACTAATGAGAAGACAACCCACAAATAAAAAGAAATGACAGCCCAACCAAAAAAAAAAAAAAAACACTGGAAGTTTGCAGGAGCAGAGCCTATTTATTTGAGAGTTAAAAATACCAAACTTAGGTTAAGCTCAATGAATAACAAGTCAATGAAGAATTAGACTTGAAAAATTAAGTGTAATAGAAAAGATTAACCTTTTTAAAATGGACAGTGCCAGTAATATTATGTAAAGAAAAAAAAAAGTTGTCTTTGTGCAGATTTTTCAACAGGGTTAAACATTTGTTTAGAACCCCCATAACTACCCATTACCAAGTCCAGAAGAAATTTTTGTGAAGTTATGATGGAAAAACTTTTTTGAGGTTGAATATTTACAAATACAATTGAAGATGAATGTTTAGAATTAACAACTATAAGTATGTACATGGGATTGTATAAGTTCAACCGATTTCCTTTTGGTATAAAAGTGGCTCCAGCCATATTTCATCATGCTATGGATGCCATGCTTGCAGATTGTGATTTTGCATGCAGTATTTGTATCTTCTCGGAGTGTAGTTGATAGACGAATTAATGACCGCTTGGATCCATTCTCCCAGCTGCTCCATGTAGAACCCGGAACACTGCTTTACTCGGGACTCCATTTTCTGCGCACCGTAAACAAAACCCTGTCTTCTGAACACTGGTATAGCCTTCATGAATTGCCAACATCGAACTGCCTTTGAAACAGAAGTTGGCTCTTTTTATGTGTTTTTGGTCTTGAGCAAGAAACCGTAATTTCTCGCATGTGAAAGCCTCGCTTTCGCCAAGGATGCATGTGCCATGTCATTCCAAAAACTGCCTTGCATGAGCTCGCCTCGCAGTTCCATGACATCTACACACGCATGTGCAGACAAACCACCTTCTCTTGCTTTAGCGAGGTAAGTCTCCACCACACTCCCCCCTGATCTCATCACGAAAAGTGCATTCGGGAGCGGGTCTCTTTTGGTGGGTGCTCCTTTGAAGGGGAACGACAAAGTTTGTTCTCAGACGGGTTTTCATCTGAGGTTTCGTTGTGTTCGTCAGTGTCCGCTGTTAGTAGACTATCAGAGCCATCACTTGGTTGACCTGACCCCAAGTAAATAAACCGCTCACTCTCTTCTGTGTCGGTTTTATTGCTCAACAATGTATATGATCTTGAAAATGGCTGCAGGTCTTTGACATGGCATGGTACACCATCAATTCGCACTGTCTGCTGACAATTTTGGTTACCCACCTGGTCCTGAACTTGGTTGTGCATTTGCCATGCAGAGTTTTGACCCAGACAATGTCACCTTCTTCATATCCCTCTCTGATCATCCGTGGTTCTGGTGGGGGTTTGGCTTCAATGCCTTTTACTCGGATGTGGTAATTATGGAACGCATCAGTCGGTGCCGTGGAAGGTGAGATGTCGTCCTTTGGCGTGACATTATACCAATAAACGGCCTCCAATGGAACACCCTTTCCTTGCTGCAATGATCTTAATGCTTCTGTGGCTGCTTTCTACAATTCCATTATCAGTCGGTGAATATGCGCACCGGAACCTCAACTGCACACCCCAGCTGTTCGCAAACTCCTTGAAGTGTATGCAAGTGAAGGCAGGGTCATTGTCAGTTAATATTTCGGTTGGTGGGCCCCGTTCAAAGAAAATCATCTTCAACTGGTGAATGACACTATATGCATCTTGCTGACGCAATGTCTGCCAAATTGCAAACCTGGAGGGACCACAATCAATGAGCGTTAGAAAATGCTCGCCATTGTAATGGGTTATGTCCATTGCTAATGTACTCCAGTTGTTTTCCATGCTCAATTTTCTTTTCTTCCAATGAACTGGCACTGGATCTATTGACTGGCAGGCTTTGACAACCGACCGCACAATCTTTCGACACTACTGGGTCGATAAGTCTGGTGAAGTATAATGTTCGTTTCACGCCCGCATGTCCACTTTACATCCACAGAACTTGTATCCACCCAGACAATTCATTGCCATCCATGCACCAATCTCCTCCAACAGGGTCCATTTCATGCACTCTGGTCATTGTCTCTTCCAGCATATGACGTAGAGTCCCATCTCTTGGTCACCACACTTGCTCGGCACTTGATGAATATAGTTGCCACCCTCAGCCAGCCACACACGGGGAAGTGACCCACGAGTTTCCTACAAATAGAAAATACGCGTTGACAAGTTATCATGTCAGGAATTTCCGGGATCTGTCCACCCCGCTTCCATCAGAGAGTACTGTTCTCTCCCCACACCTGCAGACTGAGGACGCTAGTTCCGTCTCCTAGCTGTTTTGGGTCTTTACAGATTAGGCCATAATCTAAAAAGTGCTGTTGAACATGCGCTACAGAAACCAGACTCTCATTGATAAAAATGTCATCAATGTAAGCTAATGTGGAACTTTTGATTACACGATCTTGGGACATTATAGCATTGACGACAGATTTCATGATGAGTGGTGCCACGCTTAGGCCAAAACCCAATCGTGTAAGGCAGAACCGCTTGCCCTTGAAAATGACCATTTCGAATGGCCACAGCTCCTTGTCAATGTGGATTTGTACGTAGGCATGTCGCAGATCTAAAAGCAACACATCAACTCCTTGTCGCCATTCTCTCAGCTTTTGTGCGCACACTTCAGCGTCGACAGTGACTGCTTCTACAAATTCATCCAATTCTCGGTAGTCAAGTACGAGCCGGAACTTTTGCTTGTGTTCTTGCACAACTGCCATCAAGGGAATTAGACCCTTGGGTGGACCAAGTTCATCCTCGAGATATGGCAGCCACCATCCGTTATGCTGCCATAGCAAGAATTCTTTCTTGTACGCATCCCAGGCATGGTCTGGTACTCTTGTACATTATTCGTCAGCTCGCTGGGCATACGACCACTTGCTCATTTTTATGTTGCAGTCCACACTTTTTGCCTTTCATTGAATGTCACACTGAAATCAGGCTCATCAATAGAAATGGCGGCACATCCATCCAGGTCTCTAAAGTATGCTTCACCCAAATGGATGATATAAAAAATGAAAAGTACATCTAAGGAACAACATATATGTGAAAGCTTTTTTCGAAAAAAATATGAGAGTATGGGTTCAAACTTAGTGAGAAAAACTGAATTGTTTTTATTTAAAATTAAATACCTAGGACAAATCATTGACCTAAGACAAATCATTGACAAAAATGGTCATCAACTGGATCTGTAAGTGCAATTAAGAATATGTCTCTACCAACAAATGCAACTAAGTTACAATCTTTTTAGGGACTAGAAAACTACTATCAAATTTATGTACTTAATATACAGAATTTGAGAGCTTTACTGAATGATCTACTTAAAAATGTGTACAGTAGAATTGAACTAACAAGTGTCAGAAGGTGTTTGGAATAAAAAAAAAATACTAACATCACACTTCTCGTTAGCACACTACAATTCAAAAGCAGAAGTTGTAGTGACTTCAGATGCTAGTGACTATGGCAGTAAATTTACAAAATACGATGACAGTAATATGAAAGCCGTTGCACATGCTTCACACTTACCAGTAGAAAAAACTACAGCCAGATCAAAAAAGAGGCATTAGCAATTATATTTGCAGGATAAAAGCTTCACAAGAGAGAAGTCTTTGGTTTTAGGCAGACCATAGACCTCTATTATCAATTTATACTTTGAATAAAAGGAATTCCTATAAATACAACGAATAGATAATAACTCTTGGTTACCATCTTATTAAATTACAATTTTACAATGGAATACCAACTGCCCAAAATATTAGAATATGTAGATGGGTTATCAAAATTGATACCAAAAAATATTGAACCGTTTGAGGATGCTGTCATACGTAATGTAGTATGTAAATTACCAGTTACAATGGAAGAAATAAAAGAAAAAGCCAAAAAAGAGTTTTATTGCAGAAAGAAATAAAAAAAACAACTTAAAGAAAGTAAGACAGAATGCAATCAAAGCTTTAATACATACTCACTATAAGACAAAGTATTGATGTTCGCACAAAATGTGGTATTTTCTTGTATATTACAAAAGCAAATATTAAATGATTTGTAAATTTCAAGGATGAAATCTCTTATGAGAAGCTATATATACTGAATCAAAATAGATCAAGGCATTGAAAAAGTAGTAAAAGCTTGCAGAGGTTGTGCTCTGGAAACAAAATTATCTACCATGAAAATACAACCTTGGTCAAAAACAGATACACTGTGGTCGAGACGACATATAGATTTTGTAGGTCCAATATGTTATAATCTTCCTAAAACCAGATTTTCTGGTTCATGTTACACAGATTTCCACCACTGGATGTGAACACTGAAACCCAAGATTGAACTGAAACTTCGTCAACTGCACATA
Source organism: Ascarosepion bandense (assembly GCA_037127315.1). Lineage (NCBI taxonomy): Eukaryota > Metazoa > Mollusca > Cephalopoda > Sepiida > Sepiidae > Ascarosepion > Ascarosepion bandense. The sequence goes on from JBBBDQ010030089.1 coordinate 47,899, forward strand.
GGCTCCACACATTGCTTCTCCATTGAACATATTTCTACCTTACCATCACTTATACACTAAAAAAAAAAAACAATCCATAATTTTCACCAATAGCACTCACTCTTGCCTAAAAAAGCAAAATAAAAATTCAAGCCAATCTAAGAAAAGAATATGAAAACCTATCAATGGGACTTCCTTGGCAGTTGGTTGGCATAACACCCAGGATTCACAATGCTTATTGGAATGTAACCTCCCATCTCCAAAAGGCATTCGCTAAAGACCGTCACTGCAGTAAGTCACAACTCACCCTCCCTCTTCAACCATACCCCTCTGCTGATGACTTTTCTGAATCTACTTTCCTCTTTCTTTTAATAAGAGATATTTACACTGATTTAGCACTTGTATTTTTCCACTAATGAAACTATTTACTTCCTAAACCTCTGTCATTTCTTTTTTCTGCCACCAGAATATAACAAATAGATGGATCACATTATCTTGTGGTAGTAAATAAGCTTTAAAAAGTGACCTGACATTTGTAAGTGCAAATAAACAACTTCTTCGTTAACCGTGAACTTTTTACACAAACTGCAAGAAATGGGATTTCAGTTACTATAGTCTTGGATAACAGTGCACAACTCATTGCTCACAAATTTGAAGACTTTTGTAAAATTTTCTCCATTGAACATATTTCTACCTTACCATATCACCCATGGTCAAACTGGGTCTGATGATAAACTACCTCCAGGTCCTGGATGTGACAATGCATCTGGCAGTAGTAACATTTTTGTATTAAAACTAATTTCAGAATTTTGGTTCAACATAGGTGCAATTTCCAAGTCATTGATATCAATTAACTAGTTCCCTTTTCAAATTTTCACATATTGATAGCTAAATTTGAATTTGACTACATTTTCTGGTTTATCTGGCCAACATGTGGGAACTTTTTACTTTTCAATTTTCTTCAATTTTTTTTCCCCATTCTTCTCCTTTTTCTTTTCCTTCTCCTACTGGAAATTGTGGTAAATTGTTGACAGGAAAATAGAAAGCTGTCTGTTGCATATCTTTTACAGCTCATGCAAATACAATAACAACTTGCAAAATATTCTTAAATGTTGTCTGTTATTATTATTCAGAAATGATGCCATCTCAGATACACTAAGTATTACTGCTACTATTAAAAAATCATGTTTAATGATACAAGCAACTCAAGTATCTCAAGTGATTTTTAGCAACCATTTGTTTGTCATCTAATAAATGTGAGAGAGAAAAAAACTGTTCAAAATTGTGGTAAGACACTGAGTAAAATTCTTAATGCTATCAATGATTGAATATAAATAAGTTATTTTTGCATGTAAGATGCTTGGAAAGATGTTTTAACTGTTTGGTAATTTATTAGAATGCAAATTATTCTATCCATTTGAACTGTAAAGCAATTCCTTTGAGACCTAAACTTATATCCCTTTTTTTTTTTTTTTTTGCCCCACTTTGATTTCCCATTTTCTCTTTAAAAATTACTTTTATAATTTCAGGTGATCTTTCAAATTTTCTATTTTGTTTTCACAGTTCAAAATGATGATATGAGAAAATGAAATATTCTCCCAATATTTTGTCTTGCACAGATCCATCACTTAATCAAGTAAACATAAACGTGGAAAACAATTCAGTTTCTGTTGCCTGGAACCACTTCAGTTTTGACAACTGCACCATGTGTTTGTATAATAACGACAACTCAAGTTGTAAAAAGTAAGTTATTCTCACAATCATACTGAATCACATTTTACATTGAGCAATTATATAAACACAAAAAAACTTTTATAGATAGAATGTGACCTTTTCTATGCACATGTCTAATGCACATGTCTAATATATTTGAAGTTTGTTAAATAAGTAATACAATAACAGGCCATTAAACTTTTTCATTAAATTTAAACGGTGTAATTGTGGGTATTTGTGTCTTCTGTGAGTGTAATTCATAGGCAAATTAATGACCACTTGAAACTATTCTCCCAGCTGCTTCTTGTAGAACTCGGAACACTGCTTTACTAGGGACTCTGTTTCCTGTGCACCATAAGCTGTCTCCCGAACACCGGTGTAGCCTTCTCGAGTCTCCAATGGCGAACTGCCTCTGAAACAGAAGTTGGCTCTTTTTGTGTTTTTGGTCTCGTAATTTCTCGCTCCTAAAAAGCCTCACTTTCACCAATGACGCATGCGCCGTGTCATTCCAAAAACTGCCTTGCATGAGCTTGCCTCGCGGTTCCATTACATCTACGAACACATGTACAGACAAACGGCCTTCTCTTGCTTCGGTGAGGTAAGGCTCGCAGTAATAGAAATTATTTTTATATAATTTTTATGCATCAATGTGTTTCAAGAAAATTAACAGTATTGATGTGAAATTTTATCAATTTTACAAATAAAACACAGAAGTTTTGTCATGTATCTTTTTGAGAAATGTACTCAAAATAGTTTAATACTAGTAAGAAGACATTTCTTTTCTATTTGTTCTGCAAGTCCATTTTATACTTGCATCAAGTTGTCAGTATTTTTGTGAAGTTTGTCTGGACTAAGCAACAATTGATATCAACTCCAATTATTGTCAGCAGTATAATTTTGATCATTTTTTTTTTAATGTGCCATGTCCCTTCAGGATGTAGGTGATCATGGACTTGTATTTGGCCCTGTCTCTTGTTGCTCTCAATATTTTTCCTCTTGGTATTACTCCCAAACCCCGCTCTGCCATCCATTTGCTCAGGCTTATCAAGTATATCTCATGCCACTTTCCACTGTCACTCTTTCCTTTTATCTGTCCTGTGAGTATTAGATTCTCCAAGTACGCCTTCCTTATGTGTTCCAGGAAACTCAGTTGTCTCTACTGGATGTTAAGCATGAGTTTTCTTCTTATTTGCATCCTCCTCAAAACCTCATCATTGCTAACATGGTCGATCCATGGTATCCTCAGCATCCTTCTGTAGAACCATATTTCTGCTGCCTCAAGCCTCTCCTTCATCCTTGAGATTTTCCAACATTCACTGCCATACAGAAGGACAGATATCACATAGCAGTCCAGCACTCTTTTCTTTGTTTCCAATGAGATTTTCCTATGTTCTTGGCCATGCCAATTGTTTTCAATGTCACACTTTCCATCCTCTGTCAGAATGCTTCCCAGGTATTTAAATTTATTTACTTGTTTTATTGTAGTTTCTCCAACCTGTAGTTGGCATTTTGTTGTCTTTTTGCTTAAGATCATACATTCAATTTTCTTGAAGTTTATGCTCAGTCCTTTCTTCTTGCTTTTTCTTGCTACTTTCTGTAAGATGTTTTGCGTTTTCTTTTCTGTGTCTGCTATCAGCACCGTGTCATCTGTGTATCTTACATTGTGGTCACCAATAAGGAATCCTGACAAGGATTTCATTTCTCTTAGAATTGTTTCTACCATAATACGAAAAGGATAATCTTTTATAAGAATTGCATTCTGATTAAAGCAATTATTTTGTACAACAAAATTTGTCATAAATCTCTAAGATGATATTTCAGCTGAATTTTATTTTCAACTTTTAGCTGTATATATTTCTTACAGCAACATAAATAAATAGTTATTTTCTTTAAAATGACGTTAATTTTATATTTTTAGCATACATTGTAATTAAGCACACAAAATATAGTAATCTAATTATTACATGTTACAACAGACATTGAAATTATATAAAAAAAAAATTCTGAATATGGCTTGCTATTGGATAAATTAATATTTTCTTAAATCACTAACTGAATAGTTTTAGATTTTTATCTCAGTAGTAAATTTTTATCTCAGGTTTTCATAATTTAGTGACAACTTTTTATTTTGTTAAAAATAATAAACTTGTACTTATTAAAACAGCTTAGTAATTGTAGGTAGATATATTTCTCTCTCACTTCTCACAGACATTGTTTTGGATAGCAAGATGCTAATTTTACAATTAACTAGCCACAAGTCAAATAGGATAGAAGAAATGAAATACAAAGATTGCTGTGCCAATTTCTGTTTGTTCTAAAATTATTTCTTTTTTTTCCAGTGTTACAGGGACTAATGTAACTTTTGAAAATGTCCGGGCTGGCATGAAATATTTTTTAAATGTATCTTGTTACGAAAAATGGAGTAATGCACGGGAAGTGATTATCCGTAAGTTAATACATTTGTTGAATATTTTGTACTAATATTGGCTGCAACTAAACAGCTTCTCATCCTTGTAGAGAAACGTCTAATATAGTATACCAATCTGATTTTCACTACAAGACTGCATTGGATATATGTTGGTAACAATCATCAAAAAGATTTCAGATCACTTAACTGAGTTCAGTGGTATAAGAAAAACACCTAGACATCCACAAGCAATTGTTGAATCTCATTAGAAAAATCTTTGTTTATAACACCATCATTCTAAAGAAATATAATTGTAGTCAACATCTTAATATTATTGAAGCTCTTTATATAAAGCAATTCAAACCAACTTACCTCATTTGACAATGGCAATAACATGTTAGTGGTCTTTTAAAAGACACTCTGGCATACAATCACAACCACATTTCTTTGCACACAGCTTAGAATTTCTATTTTCACAGAATACAATATAGAAAACAAACATTAAAACATAACAAAAGATCGCTTTGGCTAAAAGTGCTCAGGATAATAATCATTATGGATGGTTTTTACACTCTCTTTGCTAACCCCCAGAAGGAAAGCTAAGAACATTAGAAAAACTTCAAAAACTCAAGATTTTCCTTGTCTGTCTCATTCAATGAAACCTGTATAAAAGAAAGGTTGCTCTCCAAATATACAATATATAATAAGTAAATAAGAGACATTGAGTAGAATTTTCATAAATATCTATTGAAAAATCCTTTTGAACGCCTTTTTTCTTTGCTGAAAGTTTAATATTTAGTTTTCTTAAAGCAAGAATGTGGAAAAATTTATTTAAAAAAATACAAAATTTCATATTTCTTTTTTTAAGTATTTTTAACATTTTTTCAAGTGTGAAAAATTTTTATTAAAATTCTTTTCTTTTTTTTTATCATTTAGATGAAACTTTTTAAGTATGACTTTATTTCTTTGACCAATAGAGTAAATGGAACAAAATCAGATAGAAAGAAGTTGCTTCAAATGAAACTTGAACTCACCTTTAAAGAATCCATTTTCATGGATGTCACTATAACGACTTTGGCCAAAAAAGCTAGTCATAAAAAATAAGAATAATATTTAAAATATATTTTTAAAAAATGAACATTTAAAATCTAGTAATACTTGAAATTTATTGTTTTTGTTTCAGCTCCACTTGCCCCTAAAAGAGTCAATGTTTCACCAGGGATTCATTCAGCTAATGTAAGTTTGCAATTTGACCACAATTCAGAAGTTGAATATTGGTTTATTTCTGTTGATGGAAAAATTTTTCCAGTATCAGCCAATTTGACAACATTTCAAATTACAAAATTAAAATCAGGAACTGATTACAATGTTACAATTTGGACTTCTGCTGCAAACAAAAACAGTTCCAAAACAACAACAAGCATAAAAACTTGTAAGTATATTTTGTATTATATATTTTGTATTTCTTGTAATTTTTGCTATAAAAAACTTTGTGACAAGTTCAATATTTTTAATAGAAATACTATTTTGCCAAAAGATGTGGTAAATTTTGTTATTATATTCTGTCTCTGACATTAACATCTGTAGTCTTATTAATAAAGATTCATTTTTAGTTTTACTATTAGTGAAATTAATCATCACTGTTAACTGGAATCATTAATTAAAAAGAAAAAAGCATCTTTTTTTTTTTTTCAAAGTGAAGAAGACTGAGCACATATGAAAATAAGGATTGGGCTACTTAGAAACATGACATATATGACATATAATTTTTCAGCATATGTATTTTCTTAAGACATGTTTTAAAGATTTTAATAAATCATATTTCAAATAATTAAATTATAACATTTTTTATTTGCTTTAAATTAATATCTTCTGTTTTACAATTCTGACCTTTTTTAAAAATATTTAATTTTTTTCTTTTGTTGATAGACAAGAGGAAAACTGAAAATTTAAAAAAAAAATTTTCTGAATAAATTTTTCCTCTTGGAGAAAAACAAAACAATAAGAATTTTCTACAATTCTTCTTTTTAGAATGGTTTGTTGGAGATTAAATAAAAAAATTATACTGTTAAAAATGATGTGGACTGTACATTTTTCAATTTTCAGTGATTCCAGAATGCCAGTGAAGTGATGCTGTCAATTCAGATATAATAAAAAAGAAATCGTGTAAAATGCTTCCTTCTAAGTGAACAAGTGAAAGCTTTTTATTTAGTGTGGAAAGAGAAAAATTGTACACTGAAATTAAGATTTACTAAAGAGAATGAATTTTCTGTTTACTATTGTTTATAATTATTCTGTTTTATTATTGTTGTTGTTAATCTCCTATTAAAGCCCACAAAGGTATAAATTTTCTATCTTATCCTGATATATTTCATTTTATTTTCAGATCCTACCTGTAATACTACTCTGAATAAAGTATCCTTTACAAATGGTTCGATTACCTTGAATTTGTCAGAAACCAATAACTCCTTTGATTACTATAGATTTCATTTGAAAGACCAAGATGGAAACAAATTTCAACAAAATGTTTCAAAAACTAAAACAAAAGTTGATTTCTTGAATTTGGAGGCCGGGGTAAAATATGAGATCACTCTTCAAACTGTAAGTGGAACTCATGAAAGTACACCATGCAATTCTAATATTACAGCAAGGACCAGTAAGTTCATTAAGTTTTCTTTTTTAACCATTTTCCAATTTAGTGTATGACATTTACTGCAGAGCAAAAATAAGAGCTAAACTAGACTATGAGTCTTACTCCAAGCTATTTCTTTGTGCATGGCATCCTACCTCTTTATTTATCATTTTGCTTTTTGCAGTTTCAGTTGTTAGCTAACTCCAGGAATAAATGATTCATGAATTTTACTCAGTGATTCCAGAATGCCAGTGAAGTAATGCTGTCAATTCAGATATAATAAAAAAGAAACCGTGTAAAATGTTTCCTTCTAAGTGAAAAGTGAAAGTTTTTTATTTAGTGAGTAAAGAGAAAAATTGTAAACAGAAATTAAGATTTACTAAAAAGAATGAATTTTCTGTTTACTATTGTTTATAATTATTCTGTTTTATTATTGTTGTTGTTAATCTCCTATTGTGTATTATTATCTATTAAATTTTATTGTGTGTGTATATATATATATATATATATATATATATATATGGTAACATAGTATATGTATGTTGCGGGAGCTGAGGTCTTGATCTCACAAATGTGTGTAAACAGCAAAGACAATGAGGAGATGGAAGCAAAGATGTAGAATTTCAACTTCAATTTTTATTGTAATATAAAAATAACAAACAGTTGGAAATCAAAAAAGGCTGGAATGTCAGCAGGGATTGGCAGGATCACCTCAGGTTGTTGTTGGTCAGTGAGAACGTCATCAGCATGAACGACACAGGCTGGAATGTTGTTGTTTGGAATGTCGGCAGTAGCTGGCAGGAAAGGTGCAGACTGGAAAGTAGATCTGGCAGGAATGTCATCGGCATGTGGCAGGACAGCACTGTCTGGAATGTTGTCAGCATCTGGCAGGAACAGCACAGGCTGAGCCTTGGCTGCAAGGAGGACGGGTTTGGCTACTAGGCACACTCCTAGGCAAATGGGCAAGCTAGCACATGTGTGCTTTGGCTGTGGCCTACCTCATGTTTTGTTTCCTTTGCAGGATTCGAACACAATTAAACAAGATCGCTGCAAGTTAGGATGTGCAAATCCACAGCAATTGGACTTGAATAGTGGTCATCTTCTTTCCCAGATTAACAAGGGTAATGGGATCTCAAACAGACTAGACCATTCCACCTCCAAAACAGTCAAACCTAAAGTGGAACCAACTGCTAACTAAAATGTAATCGCTCCAGGAATCAACTGCAATGAGGTTGTCAGAGAGTGGAAAGTGAGTATTTGAGAACAGATACTACACTTAGATCCTACCCTCTTTGACAAGAAAGTCTTTTCTGCCTGCTGAAAGTGATGCTGACTATAAACATCTCCTGGCTGCTGATTTTGCTGGAAAGGGAAAGGCGAGTTCAAGGTTGCACTTTGTAAAAATCATGACAATTGAGACATATGTAAGGTTCAGTATATTGTCTTTTGGGGATTTAAAACCTTCATGGAGATAAGGGGGGAAACTACTGTATTGTATTTTTATGCTAAGTTGAAATTGTCATCATTCATTAAAAAGGCAAACACATCATTCATATAATAATATTTTTTAATCATTTCATCCCTAAGTAAGGCAATAAAGTCACTAAGACACAAGAGGTTATGGAGTGTTCATAAATATAAGAAAAAGTACTATTAAAGAGAACAAGAATTAAAGACATAAAAAAATAGCAATTAACATTACATTTAATTTTTTGAAGATCAAAGTTTACTGGGAAGCAAGAAGCTGGAAGAGAGTTTCATAAGATAGAAGAAACTGTTAGTATAGAATTTATGGTTATATGTAGCCATTTCACCTGTAAAATGCGACCGTGTCACCAATCTAGTACTGCACTTAAATTCTAAGGAGAAATGTTCATCAGAATAATTACTATGAAGTATTTTTAGAAAAAGCATATGGAAGCTACATTATGGTGGTAGAAAGTGACTGAAGCCAAGATACCAGATCAGGATCAATAACATTGCAGATTCTTTTTTAAAAACGATTTATTCCAAACAATCAAAAACATCTTCCACAAAAGAAAAAATAAGTTCCAAATTCACCTAGACCATGTCATTTCAAACATAAAAACATCAGACAAACTCTTAGTCAAATCAGACAAAACTGCAAATTTTTACAAAATTTCCGCAACGGATTACACAACTTTAATAAAAATAATTTAACAAAACATTATAAAAACAGCAAACAATAACTCATTAAATTTAATGGACATGATAAATACCACTAGTAAAACGATCACAGAAAAACTAAAAATCAGTGAAAAAGTTAGTAAACTCTGCACCAAAGAAGCCTACATAACATTAAAAGACTACAAAGCGAATTTTCAGACAAATTTGCCTACAAGAATCATCAACCCAACTAGACCTGAAATTGGTAAAATCAGCAAAATGATCCTAGAATGGATCAATAAACAAATCAAATGGAAACTTGGATTACTCCAATGGACAAACACAACTGATGTCATAAATTGGTTTAACAACATAAAGGAAAAAAACAACTCTTCTTTAATTCAATTCGGCATAGTTGACTATTACCTGTCAATTTCCCAAAACCTCTTCACTTTGGCACTGGAATTTGCTACATATTATTTGGACTTAACCAAGGATGAATATAATATAATATAATAATGGCCACCAAGACATTCCTAATCAAGAACAATGGATAAAAATAACTCTGTTAATCTATTTGACATTACAATGGGTGCGTTAGACTCTGCAGAGTCTTTTGATTTCATCGGCTTATTTGCACTATACAATCTTACTGCACATCATGACATAAACACACAAGACACAGGGTTGTATAGAGATGATGGTCTTATGTTAGTACAAAATTCTACACATTTTAAAACAGACAAAATAAGAAAACTCATCCACAGAGAATTCAAAAGTTTAAATATAAAAGTAATAGTCAACATTAATTTAAAAGTAGTAAACTTCCTCGATGTAACACTTGACTTAGTAAATGATAATTACCGACCATACATAAAACCCAATGAATATCCATTATACATCCACCCAAAGTCAAATCACCCCACCAAGTATGATCAAACATATACCCTTCTCCGTAGAATATAGAATTAGTAAAAACTCTTCCAGTGAAAACAAAAGTTTTTACAATAAGTCTCTAAAAAAATAGTGGCTACAAAAACCAAGACATCAAGTACATAACAAATTATAACCATAACAGGAAAAATAGAAATAGAAAAATCATTTGGTATACACCCCCTTTCAACCAAATGGTAAACACCAAATTAGGTCATAAGTTCCTCAATTTAATTAAAAATCACTTCCCCACTAAGATCCCTCTAAGTAAAATTTTTAACAAAAATACGCTTAGACTAAGTTATCGTTGCAAAAATAACCTTGAAAAAATCATTACAAATCATAATAAATATATCTTAAACCAGCACGTTAATCAAAATAACAATAACTACCAAAATAATAAACAAAACAACACCACCACCAACTTATGCAATTGTAGAAACCCCATTAATTGCCCACTACAAAATAGGTGTAAAATAAATTTAATTGTCTATCAATGCAATATAACATCAATTGAAAACCCAAGTGTAAATAAAGTCTACATTGGATCTACAAAGAACTTTTAAGCAATGCTGGTACATGCACTTAACTTCATTCAAAAACGTATTGAAACCAAACATCCCTTTCTGCATATTTTTGGAAATTAAAGGACATAAATAAACCCAAAGTAAAATGGAAAATCTTGGAAAAAACTAGAACCTGTAACTCATTTAACGACATCTGCCCTTTATGCCTGAGTGAAAAGCTGCACATTCTAAGGTACCCCAACAATGGCGAACTATTGAACCGTAGGGATGAATTAGCAGTGTTTTGCAAGCATTGAAAATATTTTTCGTTAAAATTTAATTAACCAAAAGGAATTAGTCAGAACTCGTGCTCTAATATAAAAATCAACTTACAGTTAAAATTATTTGAAGTATTATGTGACCTCATTCAGATAAAATAATCCTCTCCAAAGTTAATTAATATCTATGTTTAATCCACAAAATAAAAAAAATGAATATTATATTAATAAAATAAAATAAAACCATACAACACTAAAAAGTCACTCTATTTCATCAACTCATAGATAGTAGTAAAATAAAGTGTCTACCCTTCTTTAAATAAAAAAACCTAACATCCCAATATAAGAACTACTTAGACAAAACTAAAAAGTGACCTTTCCAAAACTCAACTACCCCACCCCCTCTCCTAACCCAAAACTGCATCTCTATGGTTACAAACTGCTGACAGACCAGCTTAGACATACTAAATTCCCATCCCACACATCACTTACATATCACATTCCCAAAAATAAATTGTTTTCACCATTTATTTTCAGTTCTACTAATCACCTGAAGAAGGGCACTTATGCTCTGAAACATGAGAATTTTTGTGTAGTGATACTATGCTTTTATTTACCATTGTAACAACTATTACAATATAAAGCTCTACTTTGTATCGAGCACTCTTTATAAAAGTAAATGCTTGGACAGTGGGTTTAAAAATTACATGTTTTATCACTTTCTTACACTCATCTATATATATAATCTTTTTCTTTAGAACCAAATGCCCCAGTTGCAGTTTGCCAGCCATATGGCCAAAGCATTAATGTGAAACTTATGAAAGGTAAAGGCTATATTGACGGTTTTCAAGTCAGTTGTAATTCTTGTAAAAATTTTACAACCCAAAAACTGAATTCAACAGGAAATGCTTTTTTGAATATTTCACAACTTACACCAAATGAAATGTACCAAATAGTGGTGAAATCCACTGCTGGTGATTTGATGAGTGAAAATGTTACTTGCAATTCAACCACAGATGAGAGTGGTAAGTTCATATCAAATTATTCATTTATAATAATCCTAACCACATTTCTTGTTCTAATTTTCCTAATTTGAGTTAATTATTTTTAATGCAATTTCTTGAATATTTCCTTCATTTTATTGCACATTCTCTCTTACCCACTCTAGTAAAGTCTCTTTTCTGAAGCCTTTTACAATATTTAAAGCTTTCAATTAAATGCTCTCTTGATAAAATTATTTTAAATAAATTTTAAATGTTTAAGTAATGGAGGCATTCTTTTCTCAATATCAATATTTCTTTGCATTTCTTACATAATAATTCATAATTATTTAATATGATAAATGGCTTTTCCCAATAATTTTCTTTCTTGTCAAATGATATATATATTCAAAAGCAGTACTCAGGCTTTGCTTAACTAGTAGGTTCTTCATAACTGAGAGCTCAAAACATGTCAAATCTAATGACAGTTTTCCTATGAGAATGTATAATATTCTAATGAGATGTCTCAAATATACTGTTTAATAAACAGCATCTATAGCTATCCATTTATAATGTTTAAGCAATAAACCAAATATTTCATTAAAACAACCAACAAGGAAGATTTTATGAATTTTTAATTTAATTTTTCCATTGTTCTTACATGTTTCCTTTCTGCTGAAGATAGAAAATGTAAAAATGTTCCATAATTTTTGACTTTCCAAGCACTTTCATCCTCTTCACAGTTCATTTTCAAGGATGTTATTTTTCAGGTATTATGTCCTCATGCAATGTGATATTTTGTTTTAGTGTCTTTTGAAAAGGAAAGTTCTTTAAAGCTGTCATGTGATGTGTATAAGTGAGCATCATGTGAGTGTCTGCCTATTTTTTTTTTATTTTTTTTTAAACTTTCAAAACTTCATTCTCACTTTTAAATAGTGTATAATGTTTGCTGGATGTTGACAAACTTTTACTAACATTCCAATTGATGAAACATTGAATATAATTAGCGACTGCATTTACAAAGCCCCATCTATCCCTCCTCCAAAAATCCAACCAGCAATTCTTTGAAAATGACTTACCGCGTGCAAGAAACAAACTCCATTTTCAGACCATAATCATAACATCTACATACAAACTAATGTTGTCGGTATGGAAAACCCATTGGGTCCTACTTTCTCAAATTTTTACTTGTCGTACATTGAAAACAAAGTGCTTGAAACAACTGACAAACCAAAGATTTACACAAGGTACGTCAACGATATTTTTGTTTTAATAAAAGATAGGGCAAAGTTGCAACTCTAAAATTAAATTTTGAAAATAACTCCTTGCTGTAATTCATTTATGAACTCCTGGATGTTAATATAGAGATAAAAACCAACAAATTTATCACTTATCTGTATAAAAAACACACCAGTAAAACTCTTGTCTTCTTAATTATAATAGTCAATGTCCGGAAAGATATAGAATAGCAGTAATAACAAACTTCTTAAATAGAGCACATCAAAATTCTTCCTCCCAAAGAATATTTTTGAGTGAACTAAAATACATAAATCAAACAAGTCAACAATAATTTTTTCAACTACATCATTGATAAACAAATAAAATTATTCTTACAAAAAAAATACATGACACTAGTATTAAAAATAACACACAAGAAGACATCAACATATTTTACTGTAACCAAATGCACATTAATTATAGACAGGATGAATTTTCTATATGAAAAATTATTAAACACCATATTTCTGCTGTAACTGATCAAAAACATGTAAAATTTATAATATATTATAGAAAATGGAAGATGGCAAACCTTGTTATTTCTAATAGTAATAACCTTATCAAATCTAAACTAGCGATGGCTCATATGGTACATGAATTTCAATGTCCTGTACAAGATTACGTTTCTTGTCATAAATCAATTACCTATATTGGCCATACTACCACTTTCCTGAGTAGACACCTTACATGCCATCCATCTAGTAATAATAGTGAAATAAAAAAACATTTATTAACCCATAACTTATAAGAACCCTTAAGAAAAATTTTGGTTGAAAATACAAAAATACTATTTAAATAACAATATCAAAGGCAGCTTACTATAAGAGAGGCACTATATATCAAACAATTTTTTCCTACCATCAACCATACACTATCTAACAGTGGAAATGGAGTTTTGAACGTTTCTTTTAAAAAATAGACACTCACATGATGCCCACTGCATGCATCATGTGACAGCTTTAAAGAAATCTTCTTTTCAAAAAACAAAACACTAAAACAAGATGTCGGAAAAATAACATCCTTAAAAATGGCCTGTGAAGACATTCCTTATCTCCAGCAAAAAGGAAACATGTAAGAATACTGGAAAAATTTAAATAAAAAAATGAATAAAATCTTCCTTGTCAGTCATTTTTAACAAAACATGTTTAAATGAAAGATTGCTGCCCAAATATATATATATATATATATATATATATATATATACACACTATAGTCATCCGCAGACAGATCCGTTTCACTGTATCACAGCTCATCAGTATGGTTAGAGTATATATATATATATACTCACAAGTTTGAGTTAATTATTTTTTCTTTCATAGAAATAATTTATTTTAAATAAAATACCATTTATTTAAATAATTTGTATTGATGCTAAAAATATTTTTATAATTTTCATTTTAGCCCCAAGTGAAGTAGAAAAGTTGGAAGCTAAAGAAGTTGATATTAAAGTTTGGAATCTGACATGGGCAAAACCTTTATTTCAAAACGGCCTTATCCGATGGTACCTTGGGGAATGCAATGGCACAGAAGTAGGAACAGATGTAGGTGTAGTTGAAATTTTGTAGAAGTAATGTAATTTGAAAGATTTGCATCTCAATTTTTAAACTGTTCATTTAGAGTTCTATTTTCATGCTTTCAAAAACAGTTTCAAATAAAGTTTATTTGTAATATAAAGAAAGTCAGCCCAAAATTGTTTTTTTTTTTTCTTACAACCGTACTGTTTTTTCTGGGCCACATTAAAATAACTTTATAATGTGATCTTATTAAATTATATAAAATGTGCCTTTGGTGGAGAAGTTTATAATCTAATATGTGTTTAACAGAAAAAGAAAATTCGTTAATTTCAGAAGAGACTTGTTGTTGAGATCAATTGTTTTTAATTGGACCCTTTAAAATATTTGCATTTTATTTGGCTACTTTTAAATCAAATTGGAATATTTATTCTTTTCAAGAAGTAAAGATGTCATTTTATAAAAACTTTTCTGTCATATTCCTTTTTAGTTCATCTTATGATAACATTAAACTTAGTATTGAAGAGGTTATTTCTAATTAAAAAAATGTAAACTAACATAGTATCAGCATTGTATCAAAATAAAGCCACAATTTCTTATGTAAATTTTAAAACTAAGGCAGATGAAAAGACATTTACGATTTAGGAAAAAATGGCTTCATTTCCTTAAGTACATGTTGAACAATCATGTCACCAGGGCACCTTGTCGTGATGTAACAGTTAACAAACTAGGTCAATTATGACTGAATAGTGAATCCTCGCTGGGTGCTTTCATACTTTTGGCTTTGTGCCTTGTCTAAGCTATGCTTAGAAAATCATTTAACAGAGGGAACTGACAGGGAGTGTGGTGGGGTCACCTCAAGTCTGTTATCAGGTTATTTGCTGTTAGCTTTAGTTGCCAATTCAATTGAGATGGATTAGCAGTACAAACAGCAGCCGAATCTAGTTAGAGGTGCCCATCCAGTCAGGAGATTGTGGGGAAGTATTTGTAGCTAGGGCCAAACTGGCCTCCTCACTTATCAAGAAAGACCAGGCTCTGGTAGTTAGGGCTTGTTTAAAGAGAATGTCTACTGAGGTGGTGAACATGGCCACTGAACTGTGTTGAACTGTGTGTCACATCACTGGACAGTTGACAGCTGACCACAAATGAAAGCATCTGTGAGGCCCTTTCAGTCTTACTTCCATGAGCTGTTTACAGAAGAACCTGAGTTGAGCCTTGCCAACTTTGACACCTATTTAATTGACTTCCCCCTTCTTGAGATGGTCAGATCAGCAGGGCATGAAGGGGCCATCACTGAGGAGGCAATCTAGGATGTGCTGAAGCAGGCTGGCTGAAATGAGACACCAAGACTGGACAATCTTCTCTATGAGATGTACTTGAGGTTGTTGCCTATTTTTGTTCCCCTGCTGGCACTGATGTTAAACCACTGGTTGAAGAATGGGAACATGCTCCAATGCTTTACCAGAGGGTTCATCAAGTTGCTATACAAGGACAAAAGTAGGGGGGATGGGTTAAGTAATTTTTGCCCTTTGACTATGCTAAATGCAGACTTGAAGATTTTGGTGAAGGTCTTGACCAACTATTTGCAGCTTGTCCTGCCTAATCTAATTGGTCCCAAGCAGACTTTTGCTGTGAGGAGCAGAACTATTCAGAACAACCTTTACTTGGTACACCAGATCATAGAAAAAGTTGACAGGAAAGTCTTACTGATCAATTTGGATCAGTTTAATGTATTTGATAGGGTGGACCATCACTTTCTTGGGGCTGTCTGTGGGCTTCTTATTGCCTGGTGCCTCCAACTCGGTCAAACATTCCGCCTCATAAAGAATTCCACCAAAATACACAAAGTTAGCAAAGAAATTTGCAGGTATGAGACAGTGGCAGGGGCCAAAATCAATTGGAGCAAGTCTGTCAGCTTGCAGTTGGGTGAGTGGGAGGGACTCTCTCTCTCTCCAGGCCTTCTGTATTGGACAGGCCGGTCAAGATACTCTGTGTCTGGTTCTAACCCCAGCCTCCAACTGGAGATAAACTGGTCAGTTTTGGAAGAGGGTCGAGGAAGCAGTGTGACTGTATACTTGAAAGAATCTTTCCTTGAAGAGGAGAGTGGAAGTGTATGGCTTGCACATCTACTCTCATCTTTTACCAGCTCTCCGCTCTTCCACTTCTGTCTACCGAATAGTCAGTTTGTTAGAGATTTCTCCAGTTTTCTCTGGAGAGACAAATCTGCTGCCTCTTTCCTGCTGAAGGTGGTCTGGGTTAGCAAGTGTCAAGACTCACCAACACATTCTCTGCTTGAATTTCCTGGGTTAGATGTGTATGCAAGAAGACTGCGATGATGGCAAACTCTAGAAGGAGGAGGCGTGCCAACTTTTCCAGTCCTTGGAAAGTGTGTATATGGGCAAAGTGGCAGTGAACCGATCACCTCAAGGAGAATGTGCCTTTTACAAGGAGTGCTGTGACGTACTGAGCTACCTCTTATGGGTGAAGACCCTTTTCTTAGGTGACAGATGTCACTGTTCTCTGGCAGTACCTTCAAGTCTATAACTTTCATCCAGTTAACTGAGGTCTTTTGCCACACACTGCTTACCATGAGGGGGTTCCATTACTAACACCTTGTTTATTTCATATATAATCTTATTGCACATGATCATCATTGAATTTTATTATCTACTCCTCCCCCCCAAAAACTTATTGAATAAAATCTCATCGTAAAGTTTTAACCGAGTAAGCGAGGTATTTTGGTGATTGTGGTGTGACAATTATGTGTATATGTGTTGTTATGATGAAAGGAATATTGTTAGTATGAATGGGTCAGTGAAAGCAACTAGCTGGGTTAAGCTAAGACTAGTGATGACCAGTTCTTCCCCCGCCCACTTTTCGTGGCACATTTGTACTTTTTTATGTAATAAATATTAAAATCATATCACCAGTATTTCAGTGCACATTGTCATAATGGGCATAAAACACAAACATTGGGTGCAAATAAACGCTTTTTTACAGCATAGAATTTAGTGATTAAGGGAATTATTAATATACAAATAAGGTGCAATAACACTATTTTTAGGGTTAATTTTAATAAACATATTACTCATATGACAGAAAAAAAGTAGACATTTAGTAGAATGAGGAGTGTGTACTGAAATATGCATTTCTAAAGTAAGAACATGGTAAGAAAAAAATAAATATTTCAAGAAAATTTCAACAAAAACATGATTCAATTGCATTATTTTATTATATTCTGTTAAAATATCCTTTTAAGTCTAATTGTGAATTCTGACTTTCTAGGTTTTTCTGACATGAAATCTGAAAATTTCTTTTCATTAGATTATCAAAAATAATTTTGTGTTTGGCAGATGAATAAACATTTTTTATGCTTCTGTTGCAGAAATCTTACTCTGAGTTATTCAATTCTTCAAACGAATTTTATGAGCTTACTGTCAAACCGGGATACAACTACACCATAACAGTAAGTCTCCAAACTATTGCTTAATAATTTTGGTGGAAAAATAATTGGGAACTTTGAATTTAGTTTAAACTATAATTTTGAACTAGGTTATTAATCCAGGCTTTTGTTATTAGCTAAAGTTCTTTGATTTGAATTTAATGACTTATTCAGACTCTTAACATTCTCTTTATTGCTTTTTATTCTGCATTTCAACCAATGTATGTTGCATTTGGTAAACCCTGAATCTCAATTATTAATTTCTTTTTTTAATCCTTTTTTTCCTAACTTCTACCATCACCATGATTTATAAGAGTACCATATTCATGTTTGGTGAAACTAAAAAAATCACACTATTAGGGTGTATCAAAATATATTCTCTATTAACTATATCATTAAAACATGCATTTTATAAGGTTAGAAAACCATATATAATGCATATATAGAATATATACTATCTTTTAATGATTCTAGCTCTTCTGAAAGTGTTCAGGTGTCATTGATTGGGTTCTGCATTCAAAAAATATTTAAGATATTTGAGAAAGAAAGAGTAGTTGGATGTATGAAAATCTCAAAAAAAAAATTGTTAAAAGAATTTGATTAAATTATTCATTTTGTACATTGTAGAAAAACTGATTAGATTAAAATTAATTTTAGTGACCCCCCCCCCTCAAGTCTTCCTAGTCACCTACAACTGATTAGAAAATTCCTATCAAGGCAGAATATATAATGACAAGATTAATGCAAATAAAATGGATATGAAATATAGAGCAGAGAAGTAAGTTTTAAGGTACAAAGCTGTTGAAACATGTCAAAAAGATATTTCTTAATAAAACTAAACTTATTGATATACTATAACTTTTATTGTCATACAAATATGGACTGAGATATAATTTTAAATTTTACTGATTTCATAATTATTTTCTCTCTTGAGTGACACTTGTATTATGAAAATTGCAGAAACAAAATGACAATAAGATAATTACTATTCCAATTCCTAAACAGAGTAATGATGCTTTGAACCTAAATAATTAGGTCCCATCTCACTTACCAGCTACCTTTGCAAAACTAGGGAAAGTATAGTAAATTCACAATTAAAAAAGGCTTCTGGAAAAACATAACATGGGATCTGAATATCAAACCAAATTCAGACATAACGGAAGCACCATCAACTAATCCACATTGAATCCTTATCTAAAACAGTTTTAGATGAGGGATCAGTATTTTTTTACCTTGAAAAAGCATACAATATGACATGGAAGTATGGTATCCTGAAAAACGTAAGCAACATAGGAATAAAGGGCAGAATGTTCATAAAAAGTTTCTATCAAAACATTTTTAGGGTCCATATAGAGAGTACTTTGTCCAAACTACACACACAAGAAAAAGGAAGCATTCTGTCTGTCACCTTATTTAAAATAAAAATAAACAGCATTAGTTAAATGGTAAAAGAAAATTAAAATAAAAATATACAGCATTAGTTAAATGGTAAAAGAAAAAGGAAGCATTCTGTCTGTCACCTTAGTTAAATAGACAGAATGCTTCCTTTTCTTTTACTGTCACCTTATTTAAAATAAAAATAAACAGCATTATTTAAATGGTAAAAGAAAAAGGGAGCATTCTGTCTGCCACCTTATTTAAAATAAAAATAAACAGCATTAGTTAAATGGTAAAAGAAAATTAAAATAAAAATAAACAGCATTAGTTAAATGGTAAAAGAAAAAGGAAGCATTCTGTCTGCCACCTTATTTAAAATAAAAATAAACAGCATTAGTTAAATGGTAAAAGAAAATTAAAATAAAAATAAACAGCATTAGTTAAATGGTAAAAGAAAAAGGAAGCATTCTGTCTGTCACCTTAGTTAAATAGACAGAATGCTTCCTTTTCTTTTACCATTTAACTAATGCTGTTTATTTTTATTTTAAATAAGGTGACACAGAATGCTTCCTTTTTCTTTTACTGTCACCTTATTTAAAATAAAAATAAACAGCATTAGTTAAATGGTAAAAGAAAAAGGAAGCATTCTGTCTGCCACCTTATTTAAAATAAAAATAAACAGCATTAGTTAAATGGTAAAAGAAAAAGGAAGCATTCTGTCTGTCACCTTAGTTAAATGGTAAAAGAAAAAGGAAGCATTCTGTCTGCCACCTTATTTAAAATAAAAATAAACAGCATTAGTTAAATGGTAAAAGAAAATAAAAATAAACAGCATTAGTTAAATGGTAAAAGAAAAAGGAAGCATACTGTCTGTCACCCTATTTGAAATAAAAATAAACAGCATTTAGTTAAATGGTAAAAGAAAAAGGAAGCATTCTGTCTGTCACCTTATTTAAAATAAACAGCATTAGTTAAATGGTAAAAGAAAATTAAAATAAAAATAAACAACATTAGTTAAATGGTAAAAGAAAAAGGAAGCATTCTGTCTGCCACCTTATTTAAAATAAAAATAAACAGCTTTAGTTAAATGGTCAAAGAAAAAGGAAGCATTCTGTCTGCCACCTTATTTAAAATAAAAATAAACAGCATTAGTTAAATGGTCAAAGAAAAAGGAAGCATTCTGTGTCACCTTATTTAAAATAAAAATAAACAGCATTAGTTAAATGGTAAAAGAAAAAGGAAGCATTCTGTGTCACCTTATTTAAAATAAAAATAAACAGCATTAGTTAAATGGTAAAAGAAAAAGGAAGCATTCTGTCTGCCACCTTATTTAAAATAAAAATAAACAGCATTAGTTAAATGGTCAAAGAAAAAGGAAGCATTCTGTGTCACCTTATTTAAAATAAAAATAAACAGCATTAGTTAAATGGTAAAAGAAAAAGGAAGCATTCTGTCTGCCACCTTATTTAAAATAAAAATAAACAGCATTAGTTAAATGGTCAAAGAAAAAGGAAGCATTCTGTGTCACCTTATTTAAAATAAAAATAAACAGCATTAGTTAAATGGTCAAAGAAAAAGGGAAGCATTCTGTGTCACCTTATTTAAAATAAAAATAAACAGCATTAGTTAAATGGTAAAAGAAAAAGGGAGCATTCTGTCTGCCACCTTATTTAAAATAAAAATAAACAGCATTAGTTAAATGGTCAAAAGAAAAAGGAAGCATTCTGTGTCACCTTATTTAAAATAAAAATAAACAGCATTAGTTAAATGGTAAAAGAAAAAGGGAGCATTCTGTCTGCCACCTTATTTAAAATAAAAATAAACAGCATTAGTTAAATGGTAAAAGAAAAAGGGAGCATTCTGTCTGCCACCTTATTTAAAATAAAAATAAACAGCATTAGTTAAATGGTAAAAGAAAAAGGGAGCATTCTGTCTGCCACCTTATTTAAAATAAAAATAAACAGCATTAGTTAAATGGTCAAAGAAAAAGGAAGCATTCTGTCTGCCACCTTATTTAAAATAAAAATAAACAGCATTAGTTAAATGGTCAAAGAAAAAGGAAGCATTCTGTGTCACCTTATTTAAAATAAAAATAAACAGCATTAGTTAAATGGTAAAAGAAAAAGGAAGCATTCTGTGTCACCTTATTTAAAATAAAAATAAACAGCATTAGTTAAATGGTAAAAGAAAAAGGGAGCATTCTGTCTGCCACCTTATTTAAAATAAAAATAAACAGCATTAGTTAAATGGTAAAAGAAAAAGGAAGCATTCTGTCTGCCACCTTATTTAAAATAAAAATAAACAGCATTAGTTAAATGGTAAAAGAAAAAGGGAGCATTCTGTCTGCCACCTTATTTAAAATAAAAATAAACAGCATTAGTTAAATGGTAAATGAAAAAGGAAGCATTCTGTCTGCCACCTTATTTAAAATAAAAATAAACAGCATTAGTTAAATGGTAAAAAGAAAAAGGAAGCATTCTGTCTGTCACCTTAGTTAAAATGGTAAAAGAAAAGGAAGCATTCTGTCTGTCACCTTATTTAAAATAAAATAAACAGCATTTAGTTAAATGGTAAAAGAAAAGGAAGCATTCTGTCTGCCACCTTATTTAAAAATAAAAATAAACAGCATTACAATGGTAAAAGAAAGGAAGCATTCTGTGTCACCTGATTTAAAATAAAAATAAACAGCATTTAGTTAAATGGTAAAAGAAAAAAGGAAGCATTCTGTCTGTCACTCCTTAGTTAAATGGTAAAAGAAAAAGGAAGTATCTGTCTCACACCTTATTTAAAAATAAAAATAAACAGCATTAGTTAAATGGTAAAAGAAAAAGGAAGCATTCTGTGTCACCTTATTTAAAATAAAAATAAAACAGCATTAGTTAAATGGTAAAAGAAAATTAAAAATAAAAATAAACAGCATTAGTTATATTGTAAAAGAAAAAGGAAGTATTCTGTCTGCTACCTTATTTAAAATAAAAAATAAACAGCTTTAGTTAAATGGTAAAAGAAAAAGGAAGCATTCTGTCTGTCACCTTATTTAAAATAAAAATAAACAGCATTAGTTAAATGGTAAAAGAAAAAGAAGCATTCTGTCTGTCACCTTATTTAAAATAAAAATAAACAGCATTAGTTAAATGGTAAAAGAAAATTAAAATAAAAATAAACAGCATTAGTTAAATGGTAAAAGAAAAAAGGAAAGCATTCTGTCTGCCACCTTATTTAAAATAAAAATAAACAGCATATTTAGTTAAATGGTCAAAGAAAAAGGAAGCATTCTGTGTCACCTTATTTAAAATAAAAATAAACAGCATTAGTTAAATGGTAAAAAGAAAAGGAAGCATTCTGTGTCACCTTATTTAAAATAAAAATAAACAGCATTAGTTAAATGGTAAAAGAAAATTAAAAATAAAAATAAACAGCATTAGTTAAATGGTAAAAGAAAAAGGAAGCATTCTGTCTGTCACCTTATTTAAAATAAAAATAAACAGCATTAGTTAAATGGTAAAATAAAATGAAGTATTCTGTCTGCCACCTTATTTAAAATAAAAATAAACAGCATTAGTTAAATGGTAGGCAAAGAAAAAGGAAGCATTCTGTCTGTCACCTTATTTAAAATAAAAATAAAACAGCATTAGTTAAATGGTAAAAAGAAAAAGGAAGCATTCAGTCACCTGATTTAAAATAAAAATAAACAGCATTTAGTTAAATGGTAAAAGAAAAAGGAAGCATTCTGTCTGTCACCTTAGTTAAATGGTAAAAGAAAAGGAAGCATTCTGTCTGCCACCTTATTTAAAATAAAAATAAAAAGCATTAGTTAAATGGTAAAAGAAAAGGAAGCATTCTGTGTCACCTGATTTAAAATAAAAATAAACAGCATTTAGTTAAATGGTAAAAGAAAAAGAAGCATTCTGTCTGTCACCTTAGTTAAATGGTAAAAGAAAAGGAAGCATTCTGTGTCACCTTATTTAAAATAAAAATAAACAGCATTAGTTAAATGGTAAAAGAAAATAAAAATAAACATAGCTAGTTAAATGGTAAAAAAAGAAAAGGAAGCATTCTGTCTGTCACCTTATTTAAAATAAAAAAAAATAAACAGTATTAGTTAAATGGTAAAAGAAAATAAAAATAAACAGCATTAGTTAAATGGTAAAAGAACAATAAAAATAAACAGCATTAGTTAAATGGTAAAAGAAAATAAAATAAACAGCATTAGTTAAATGGTAAAAGAAAATAAAAATAAACAGCATTAGTTAAATGGTAAAAGAAAAGGAAGCATTCTGTCTGCCACCTTATTTAAAAAAATAAAAATAAACAGCATTAGTTAAATGGTAGTAAAAGAAAATAAAAATAAACAGCATTAGTTAAATGGTAAAAGAAAATAAAAATAAACAGCATTAGTTAAAATGGGTAAAAGAAAATAAAAATAAACAGCATTAGTTAAATGGTAAAAGAAAAAGGAAGCATTCTGTCTGTCACCTTATTTAAAATAAAAAATAAACAGCATTAGTTAAATGGTAAAAGAAAATAAAAATAAACAGCATTAGTTAAATGGTAAAAGAAAAAGGAAGCATTCTGTGTCACCTTATTTAAAATAAAATAAATACATTTAGTTAAATGGTAAAAGAAAATTAAAATAAAAATAAACAGCATTAGTTAAATGGTAAAAGAAAAAGGAAGCATTCTGTCTGCCACATTATTTAAAATAAAAATAAACAGCATTAGTTAAATGGTAAAGAAAAAGAAGCATTCTGTCTGTCACCTTATTTAAAATAAAAATAAACAGCATTAGTTAAATGGTAAAAGAAAAAGGAAGCATTCTGTCTAATGCCTTAGTTAAATGGTAAAAGAAAAAGGAAACATTCTGTCTGCCACCTTATTTAAAATAAAAATAAACAGCATTTAGTTAAATGGTAAAAGAAAAAGGAAGCATTCTGTCTGTCACCTTATTTAAAATAAAAATAAACGGCATTAGTTAAATGGTAAAAGAAAATTAAAATAAAAATAAACAGCATTAGTTAAATGGTAAAGAAAAAAGGAAGCATTCTGTCTGTCACCTTATTTAAAATAAAAATAAACAGCATTAGTTAAATGGTAAAAGAAAATTAAAATAAAAATAAACAGCATTAGTTAAATGGTAAAAGAAAATTAAAATAAAAATAAACAGCATTAGTTAAATGGTAAAAGAAAATTAAAATAAAAATAAACAGCATTTAGTTAAATGGTAAAAGAAAAAGGAGCATTCTGTCTGCCACCTTATTTAAAATAAAATAAACAGCATTAGTTAAATGGTAAAAGAAAAAGGAAGCATTCTGTCTGCCATATTTAAAATAAAAATAAACAGCATTAGTTAAATGGTAAAAGAAAATAAAAATAAACAGCATTAGTTAAATGGTAAAAGAAAATAAAAATAAACAGCATTAGTTAAATGGTAAAAGAAAATAAAAATAAACAGCATTAGTTAAATGGTAAAAGAAAAAGGAAGCATTCTGTCTGTCACCTTATTTAAAATAAAAATAAACAGCATTAGTTAAATGGTAAAAGAAAATAAAAATAAACAGCATTAGTTAAATGGTAAAAGAAAAAGGAAGCATTCTGTGTCACCTTGTTAAAAATAAAAATAAACAGCATTAGTTAAATGGTAAAAGAAAAAAGGAAGCATTCTGTCTGTCACCTTATTTAAAATAAAAATAAACAGCATTAGTTAAATGGTAAAAGAAAAGGAAGCATTCTGTCTGTCCTGCCCTTATTTAAAATAAAAATAAACAGCATTAGTTAAATGGTAAAAAAGAAAAAGGAAGCATTCTGTCTGTCACCTTATTTGAAATAAAAATAAACAGCATTAGTTAAATGGTAAAAGAAAAAGGAAGCATTCTGTCTGTCACCTTAGTTAAATGGTAAAAGAAAAAGGAAGCATTCTGTCTGCCACCTTATTTAAAATAAAAATAAACAGCATTTAGTTAAATGGTAAAAGAAAAAGGAAACATTCTGTCTGTCACCTTATTTAAAATAAAAATAAACAGCATTAGTTAAATGGTAAAAGAAAATTAAAATAAAAATAAACAGCATTAGTTAAATGGTCAAAGAAAAAGGAAGCATTCTGTGTCACCTTATTTAAAATAAAAATAAACAGCATTAGTTAAATGGTAAAAGAAAAAGGAAGCATTCTGTGTCACCTTATTTAAAATAAAAATAAACAGCATTAGTTAAATGGTAAAAGAAAATTAAAATAAAAATAAACAGCATTTAGTTAAATGGTAAAGAAAGGAAACATTCTGTCTGTCACCTTATTTAAATAAATAAACAGCATTAGTTAAATGGTAAAAGAAAATAAAAATAAAAATAAACAGCATTAGTTAAATGGTAAAAGAAAAAGGAAGCATTCTGTCTGTCACCTTATTTAAAATAAAAATAAACAGCATTAGTTAAATGGTAAAAGAAAAAGGAAGCATTCTGTCTGTCACCTTAGTTAAATGGTAAAAGAAAAAGGAAACATTCTGTCTGTCACCTTATTTAAAATAAAAATAAACAGCATTTAGTTAAATGGTAAAAGAAAAGGAAGCATTCTGTCTGTCACCTTAGTTAAATGGTAAAAGAAAAGGAAGCATTCTGTCTGTCACCTCATTTAAAATAAAAATAAACAGCATTTTGTTAAATGGTAAAAGAAAAAGGAAACATTCTGTCTGCCACCTTATTCAAAATAAAAATAAACAGCATTAGTTAAATGGTAAAGAAAAAGGAAGCATTCTGTCTGTCACCTTATTTAAAATAAAAATAAACAGCATTTAGTTAAATGGTAAAGAAAAAGGAAGCATTCTGTCTGCCACCTTATTTAAAATAAAAATAAACAGCATTTAGTTAAATGGTAAAAGGAAACATTCTGTCTGTCACCTTATTTAAAATAAAAATAAACAGCATTAGTTAAATGGTAAAGAAAAGGAAGCATTCTGTCTGTCACCTTATTTAAAATAAAAATAAACAGCATTAGTTAAATGGTAAAACTTGAAGCATTCTGTCTGTCACCTTATTTAAAATAAAAATAAACAGCATTAGTTAAATGGTAAAAGAAAAAGGAAGCATTCTGTCTGTCACCTTATTTAAAATAAAAATAAACAGCATTAGTTAAATGGTAAAAGAAAAAAGGAAGCATTCTGTCTGTCACCTTATTATTTAAAATAAAAATAAACAGCATTAGTTAAATGGTAAAAGAAAAAGGAAACATTCTGTCTGTCACGGATTAAATGGTAAAAGAAAAAGGAAGCATTCTGTGTCACCTTATTTAAAATAAAAATAAACAGCATTTAGTTAAATGGTAAAGAAAAAAGGAAGCATTCTGTGTCACCTTATTTAAAATAAAAATAAACAGCAATTTAGTTAAATGGTAAAAGAAAAAGGAAGCATTCTGTCTGTCACCATAGTTAAATGGTAAAAGAAAAAGGAAGCATTCTGTCTGCCATATTTAAAATAAAAATAAACAGCATTAGTTAAATGGTAAAAGAAAAACGAAGCATTCTGTCTGTCACCTTATTTAAAATAAAAATAAACAGCATTAATTTAAATGATAAAAGAAAAAGGAAGCATTCTGTGTCACCTTATTTAAAATAAAAATAAACAGCATTAGTTAAATGGTAAAGAAAATTAAAATAAAAATAAACATTAGTTAAATGGTAAAAGAAAAAGGAAGCATTCTGTCTGCCACCTTATTTAAAATAAAAATAAACAGCATTAGTTAAATGGTAAAAGAAAATAAAATAAAAATAAACAGCATTAGTTAAATGGTAAAAGAAAAAGGAAGCATTCTGTCTGCCACCTTATTTAAAATAAAAATAAACAGCATTAGTTAAATGGTAAAAGAAAAAGGAAGCATTCTGTCTGTCACCTTATTTAAAATAAAAATAAACAGCATTAGTTAAATGGTAAAAGAAAAAGGAAGCATTCTGTCTGTCACCTTATTTAAAATAAAAATAAACAGCATTTAGTTAAATGGTAAAAGAAAAGGAAGCATTCTGTCTGTCACCTTATTTAAAATAAATATTGTATTTAGTTAAATGGTAAAAGAAAAAGGAAGCATTCTGTCTGCCACCTTATTTAAAATAAAAATAAACAGCATTTAGTTAAATGGTAAAAGAAAAAGGAAGCATTCTGTCTGTCACCTTATTTAAAATAAATAAACAGCATTGATTAAATGGTAAAAGAAAAAGGAAGCATTCTGTCTGTCACCTTATTTAAAATAAAAATAAACACAGCATTAGTTAAATGGTAAAAGAAAAAGGAAGCATTCTGTCTGTCACCTTATTTAAAATAAAAATAAACAGCATTAGTTCAATGGTAAAGAAAAAGGAAGCATTCTGTCTATTTCACCTTATTTAAAATAAAAATAAACAGCATTAGTTAAATGAGTAAAAGAAAAAAGGAAGCATTCTGTCTGTCACCTTGTTAAAATTAAAATAAACAGCATTAGTTAAATGGTGAAAGAAAATTAAAATAAAAATAAACAGCATTAGTTAAATGGTAAAAGAAAAAGGAAGCATTCTGTCTGTCACCTTAGTTAAATGGTAAAAGAAAAAGAAGGAAGCATTCTGTGTCACCTTATTTAAAATAAAAATAAACAGCATTTAGTTAAATGGTAAAAGAAAAAGGAAGCATTCTGTGTCACCTTATTTAAAATAAAAATAAACAGCATTTAGTTAAATGGTAAAAAAAGGAAGCATTCTGTGTCACCTTATTTAAAATAAAAATAAACAGCATTTAGTTAAATGGTAAAAGAAAAAGGAAGCATTCTGTCTGTCACCATAGTTAAATGGTAAAAGAAAAAGGAAACATTCTGTCTGCCACCTTATTTAAAATAAAAATAAACAGCATTAGTTAAATGGTAAAAGAAAAAAGGAAGCATTCTGTCTGTCACCTTATTTAAAATAAAAATAAACAGCATTAGTTAAATGGTAAAAGAAAAGAGGAAGCATTCTGTGTCTACCTTATTTAAAATAAAAATAAACAGCATTAGTTAAATGGTAAAAGAAAATTAAAATAAAAATAAACAGCATTAGTTAAATGGTAAAAGAAAAAGGAAGCATTCTGTCTGCCACCTTATTTAAAATAAAAATAAACAGCATTAGTTAAATGGTAAAGAAAGAAAGTAAAATAAAAATAAACAGCTTTAGTTAAATGGTAAAAAGAAAAAGGAAGCATTCTGTCTGCCACCTTATTTAAAATAAAAATAAACAGCATTAGTTAAATGGTAAAGAAAAAGGAAGCATTCTGTCTGCCACCTTATTTAAAATAAAAATAAACAGCATTAGTTAAATGGTCAAAGAAAAAGGAAGCATTCTGTGTCACCTTATTTAAAATAAAAATAAACAGCATTAGTTAAATGGTAAAAGAAAAAGGAAGCATTCTGTGTCACCTTATTTAAAATAAAAATAAACAGCATTAGTTAAATGGTAAAAGAAAATTAAAATAAAAATAAACAGCATTAGTTAAATGGTCACAGAAAAAGGAAGCATTCTGTCTGTCACCTTATTTAAAATAAAAATAAACAGCATTAGTTATATGGTAAAAGAAAAAGGAAGCATTCTGTCTGCCACCTTATTTAAAATAAAAATAAACAGCATTAGTTAAATGGTAAAATTAAAATAAAAATAAACAGCATTAGTTAAATGGTAAAAAGAAAAAGGAAGCATTCTGTCTGTCACCTTATTAAAATAAAAATAAACAGCATTAGTTAAATGGTAAAATAAAAATGAAGTATTCTGTCTGTGCCACCTTGTTTAAAATAAAATAAACAGCATTAGTTAAATGGTAAAGAAAAAGGGAGCATTCTGTCTGCCACCTTAGAAATAAAAATAAACAGCATTAGTTAAATGGTAAAAGAAAAATGAAGTATTCTGTCTACCACCTTATTTAAAATAAAAATAAACAGCATTAGTTAAATGGTAAAAGTAAAAGGGAGCATTCTGTCTGACACCTTATTTTAAAATAAAAATTAACAGCATTAGTTAAATGGTAAAAAGAAAAAGGGGAGCATTCTGTCTGCCACCTTTTTTAAAATAAAAATAAACAGCATTAGTTAAATGGTAAAAGAAAAAGGAAGCATTCTGTCTGTCACCTTATTTAAAATAAAAATAAACAGCATTTAGTTAAATGGTAAAAGAAAAAGGAAGCATTCTGTGTCACCTTATTTAAAATAAAAATAAACAGCATTAGTTAAATGGTAAAAGAAAAAGGAAGCATTCTGTCTGTCACCTTAGTTAAATGGTAAAAGAAAAAGGAAGCATTCTGTCTGCCACCTTATTTAAAATAAAAATAAACAGCATTTAGTTAAATGGTAAAAGAAAAAGGAAGTATTCTGTGTCACCTTATTTAAAATAAAAATAAACAGCATTAGTTAAATGGTAAAAGAAAATTAAAATAAAAATAAACAGCATTAGTTAAATGGTAAAAGAAAAAGGAAGCATTCTGTCTGTCACCTTATTTAAAATAAAAATAAACAGCATTAGTTAAATGGTAAAAGAAAAAGGGAGCATTCTGTCTGCCACCTTATTTAAAATAAAAATAAACAGCATTAGTTAAATGGTAAAAGAAAAAGGAAGCATTCTGTCTGTCACCTTATTTAAAATAAAAATAAACAGCATTAGTTAAATGGTAAAAGAAAAAGGGAGCATTCTGTCTGCCAACTTATTTAAAATAAAAATAAACAGCATTAGTTAAATGGTAAAAGAAAAAGGGAGCATTCTGTCTGCCACCTTATTTAAAATAAAAATAAACAGCATTAGTTAAATGGTAAAAGAAAAGGAAACATTCTGTCTATGCCTTATTTAAAATAAAAATAAACAGCATTAGTTAAATGGTAAAGAAAAAGGGAGCATTCTGTCTAACTTATTTAAAATAAAAATAAACAGCATTAGTTAAATGGTAAAAGAAAAAGGAAGCATTCTGTCTGCCACCTTATTTAAAATAAAAATAAACAGCATTAGTTAAATGGTAAAAGAAAAAGACATTCTGTCTGTCACCTTATTTAAAATAAAAATAAACAGCATTAGTTAAATGGTAAAAAGAAAAAGGAAGCATTCTGTCTGCCTTATTTAAAATAAAAATAAACAGCATTAGTTAAATGGTAAAAGAAAAAGGGAGCATTCTGTCTGCCAACTTATTTAAAATAAAAATAAACAGCATTAGTTAAATGGTAAAAGAAAAAGTATTCTGTCATGTCACCTTATTTAAAATAAAAATAAACAGCATTAGTTAAATGAAAAAGGAAAGGAGCATTCATGCCAACATTTAAAATAAATAAACAGCATTAGTTAAATGGTAAAAGAAAAAGGAAGCATTCTGTCTGCCACCTTATTTAAAATAAAAATAAACAGCATTAGTTAAATGGTAAAAAGAAAAAGGAAGCATTCTGTCTGTCACCTTATTTAAAATAAAAATAAACAGCATTAGTTAAATGGTAAAAGAAAAGAGCATTCTGTCTGCCACCTTATTTAAAATAAAAATAAACAGCATTAGTTAAATGGTAAAAGAAAAGAGAGCATTCTGTCTGCCACCTTATTTAAAATAAAAATAAACAGCATTAGTTAAATGGTAAAAGAAAAAGGGAGCATTCTGTCTGCCACCTTATTTAAAATAAAAATAAACAGCATTTGTTAAATGGTAAAAGAAAAGGGAGCATTCTGTCTGCCACCTTATTTAAAATAAAAATAAACAGCATTAGTTAAATGGTAAAAGAAAAAGGAAGCATTCTGTCTGTCACCTTATTTAAAATAAAAATAAACAGCATTAGTTAAATGGTGAAAGAAAAAGGAAGCATTCTGTCTGCCACCTTATTTAAAATAAAAATAAACAGCATTAGTTAAATGGTAAAAGAGGCATTCTGCTTTACTTACCTCATTTAAAATAAAAATAAACAGCATTAGTTAAATGGTAAAAGAAAAAGGAAGCATTCTGTCTGCCAC
Source organism: Ascarosepion bandense (assembly GCA_037127315.1). NCBI lineage: Eukaryota > Metazoa > Mollusca > Cephalopoda > Sepiida > Sepiidae > Ascarosepion > Ascarosepion bandense. Next base: position 79,010 of record JBBBDQ010030089.1, read on the forward strand.
CTTATTTAAAATAAAAATAAACAGCATTAGTTAAATGGTAAAAGAAAAGGGAGCATTCTGTCTGCCACCTTATTTAAAATAAAAATAAACAGCATTAGTTAAATGGTAAAAAGAAAAAGGAAGCATTCTGTCTGTCACCTTATTTAAAATAAAAATAAACAGCATTAGTTAAATGGTAAAAGAAAAGGGAGCATTCTGTCTGCCACCTTATTTAAAATAAAAATAAACAGCATTAGTTAAATGGTAAAAGAAAAAGGGAGCATTCTGTCTGCCACCTTATTTAAAATAAAAATAAACAGCATTAGTTAAATGGTAAAAGAAAAAGGGGAGCATTCTGTCTGCCACCTTATTTCAAATAAAAATAAACAGCATTAGTTAAATGGTAAAAGAAAAAGGGGAGCATTCTGTCTGCCACCTTGTTTAAAATAAAAATAAACAGCATTTGTTAAATGGTAAAAGAAAAAGGGAGCATTCTGTCTGCCACCTTATTTAAAATAAAAATAAACAGCATTAGTTAAATGGTAAAAGAAAAAGGAAGCATTCTGTCTGCCACCTTATTTAAAATAAAAATAAACAGCATTTGTTAAATGGTAAAGAAAAAGGGAGCATTCTGTCTGCCACCTTATTTAAAATAAAAATAAACAGCATTAGTTAAATGGTAAAAGAAAAAGGAAGCATTCTGTGTCACCTTATTTAAAATAAAAATAAACAGCATTAATTTAAATGGTAAAAAGAAAATTAAAATAAAAATAAACAGCATTAGTTAAATGGTAAAAGAAAAAGGAAGCATTCTGTGTCACCTTATTTAAAATAAAAATAAACAGCATTAGTTAAATAGTGAAAAATTAAATAAATATTGTAGTAGTTAAAATAAAATTAAAAGAAAAGGAAGCATTCTGTCTGCCACCTTATTTAAAATAAAAATAAACAGCATTAGTTAAATGGTAAAAGAAAAAGGAAGCATTCTGTCTGCCACCTTATTTAAAATAAAAATAAAAAGCATTAGTTAAATGGTAAAAGAAAAGACATTCTATGCCACCTTATTTAAAATAAAAATAAACAGCATTAGTTAAATGGTAAAAGAAAATTAAAATAAAAATAAACAGCATTAGTTAAATGGTAAAAGAAAATTACAATAAAAATAAACAGCATTAGTTAAATGGTAAAAGATAAAGGAAACATTCTGTATGCCTTATTTAAAATAAAAATAAACAGCATTAGTTAAATGGTAAAAGAAAAAGGAAGCATTCTGTCTGCCACACTTATTTGAAATAAAAATAAACAGCATTAGTTAAATGGTAAAAAGAAAATTAAAATAAAAATAAACAGCATTAGTTATATGGTAAAAGAAAAAGGAAGCATTCTGTCTGCCACCTTATTTAAAATAAAAATAAACAGCATTAGTTAAATGGTAAAAGAAAAAGGAAGCATTCTGTCTGTCACCTTAGTTAAATGGTAAAAGAAAAGGAAGCATTCTGTCTGTCACCTTAGTTAAATGGTAAAAGAAAAAGGAAGCATTCTGTGTCACCTTATTTAAAATAAAAATAAACAGCATTAGTTAAATGGTAAAAGAAAAAGGAAGCATTCTGTCTGTCACCTTATTTAAAATAAAAATAAACAGCATTAGTTAAATGGTAAAAGAAAAAGGAAGCATTCTGTCTGCCACCTTATTTAAAATAAAAATAAACAGCATTAGTTAAATGGTAAAAGAAAATAAAAATAAACAGCATTAGTTAAATGGTAAAAGAAAAAGGAAGCATTCTGTCTGCCACCTTATTTAAAATAAAAATAAACAGCATTAGTTAAATGGTAAAAGAAAATAAAAATAAACAGCATTAGTTAAATGGTAAAAGAAAATAAAAATAAACAGCATTAGTTAAATGGTAAAAGAAAAAGGAAGCATTCTATATGTCCTTATTTAAAATAAAAATAAACAGCATTAGTTAAATGGTAAAAGAAAAAGGAAGCATTCTGTCTGTCATATTTAAAATAAAAATAAACAGCATTAGTTAAATGGTAAAAGAAAAAGGAAGCATTCTGTCTGTCACCTTATTTAAATAAAAATAAACAGCATTAGTTAAATGGTAAAAGAAAAAGGAAGCATTCTGTGTCACCTTATTTTAAATAAAAATAAACAGCATTTAGTTAAATGGTAAAAGAAAATTAAAATAAAAATAAACAGCATTAGTTAAATGGTAAAAAGAAAAAGGAAACATTCTGTACCATCACCTTATTTAAAATAAAAATAAACACTTGATAGTTAAATGGTAAAGAAAAAGAAACATTCTGTCTGTCACACTTATTTAAAATAAAAATAAACAGCATTAGTTAAATGGTAGAAAAAAGGAAGCATTCTGTCTGTCACTTATTTAAAATAGAAATAAACAGCCTTTAGTTAAATGGTAAAGAAAAAGGAAGCATTCTGTCTGCCACCTTATTAAAATAAAATAAAACAGCATTAGTTAAATGGTAAAAGAAAAAGGAAGCATTCTGTCTGTGCCTTAGTTAAATGGTAGAAAAAAGGAAGCATTCTGTCTGTCACCTTAGTTAAATGGTAAGAAAAAGGAAGCATTCTGTCACCTTAGTTAATGGTAAAAAGGAAGCATTCTGTCTGTCCTGTAGTTAGTAAATTAAAGAAAAAGGAAGCATTCTGTCTGTCACCTTAGTTAAATGGTAAAAGGAAGCATTCTGTCATTAACATAGTTAAATGGTAAAGAAAAGGAAGCATTCTGTCTGTCCTTAGTTAAATGGTAAAAGAAAAAGGAAGCATTAATGTCACCTTAGTTAAATGGTAAAAGAAAAAGGAAGCATTATGTCTGTCACCTTAGTTAAAGTATTAAAAGAAAAAGGAAGCATTCTGTCTGTCACCTTAGTTAAATGGTAAAAGAAAAAGGAAGCATTCTGTCTGTCATAGTTAAATGGTAAAGAAAAAAGGAAGCATTCTGTGTATGCATAGTTAAATGGTAAAAGAAAAAGGCATTCTGTCTGTCACCTTGATTAAATGGTAAAAGAAAAGGAAACTGTCTGTCTGTAGTTAAATGGTAAAAAGGAAACATTCTGTGTCACCTTATTTAAAATAAAATAAACATGATACAATTCAATGGTAAAAGAAAAAGGAAGCATTCTGTCTGCCACCTTATTTAAATAAAAATAAACAGCATTAGTTAAATGGTAAAAGAAAATAAAATAAACAGCATTAGTTAAATGATAGAAAAGGAAAGCATTATATAACACCTTATTTAAAAAATAAAAATAAACAGCATTAGTTAAATGGTAAAAGAAAATAAAAATAAACAGCATTAGTTAAATGGTAAAAGAAAATAAAAATAAACAGCATTAGTTAAATGGTAAAAGAAAAAGAGGAAGCATTCTGTCTGTCACCTTATTTAAAATAAAAATAAACAGCATTAGTTAAATGGTAAAAGAAAACATTCTATATCCACCTTATTTAAATAAAAATAAGCAACCATTAGTTAAATGGTAAAAGAAAAAGGAAGCATTCTGTCTGTCTGTATTTAAAATAAATAAACATGATAGTTAAATGGTAGAAAATAAAAATAAAAATAAACAGCATTAGTTAAATGGTAAAAGAAAAAGGAAGCATTCTGTCTGTCACCTTATTTAAAAATAAAAATAAACAGCATTAGTTAAATGGTAAGAAAAAGCATTCTGTCTGTCACCTTATTTAAAATAAAAATAAACAGCATTAGTTAAATGATAAAAGAAAAGGCATGTCACCTTATTTAAAAATAAAAATAAACAGCATTAGTTAAATGGTAAAAAGAAAGCATTCTGTCTGTCACCTTATTTAAAATAAAATAAACAGCATTAGTTAAATGGTAAAAGGAAAGCATTCTGTCTATGTCACCATATTTAAATAAAAATAAACAGCATCAGTTAAATGGTAAAAAATAAAAATAAAAATAACTGGCATTAGTTAAATGGTAAAAGAAAAAGGAAGCATTCTGTCTGCCTTATTTAAATAAAAATAAAACGTAGTTAAATGGTAAAAGAAAAAGAAGCATTCTGTGTCACCATATTTAAAATAAAAATAAACAGCATTAGTTAAATGGTAAAGAAAAAGGAAGCATTCTGTCTGTCACCTTATTTAAAATAAAAATAAACAGCATTAGTTAAATGGTAAAGAAAAAAGGAAGCATTCTGTCTGTCACCTTAGTTAAATGGTAAAAGAAAAAGGAAGCATTCTGTGCCACCTTATTTAAAATAAAAATAAACAACATTTAGTTAAATGGTAAAAAGAAAAAGGAAGCATTCTGTCTGTCACCTTATTTAAAATAAAAATAAACAGCATTAGTTAAATGGTAAAAGAAAATAAAAATAAAAATAAACAGCATTAGTTAAATGGTAAAAGAAAAAGGAAACATTCTGTCTGTCACCTTATTTAAAATAAAAATAAACAGCATTAGTTAAATAGTAAAAGAAAAAGGAAGCATTCTGTCTGTCACCTTATTTAAAATAAAAATAAACAGCATTAGTTAAATGGTAAAAGAAAAAGGAAACATTCTGTCTGTCACCTTATTTAAAATAAAAATAAACAGCATTAGTTAAATGGTAAAGAAAAAGGAAGCATTCTGTCTGTCACCTTATTTAAAATAAAAATAAACAGCATTAGTTAAATGGTAAAAGAAAAAGGAAGCATTCTGTCTGTCACCTTATTTAAAATAAAAATAAACAGCATTAGTTAAATGGTAAAAGAAAAAGGAAAGCATTCTGTCTGTCACCTTATTTAAAATAAAAATAAACAGCATTAGTTAAATGGTAAAAGAAAAAGGAAAATTCTGTCTGTCACCTTATTTAAAATAAAAATAAACAGCATTAGTTAAATGGTAAAAAAGAAAAGGAAGCATTCTGTCTGTCACCTTATTTAAAATAAAAATAAACAGCATTAGTTAAATGGTAAAAGAAAAAGGAAGCATTCTGTCTGTCACCTTATTTAAAATAAAAATAAACGCATTAGTTAAATGGTAAAAGAAAATTAAAATAAAAATAAACAGCATTAGTTAAATGGTAAAAGAAAAAGGAAGCATTCTGTCTGTCACCTTAGTTAAATGGTAAAAGAAAAAGGAAGCATTCTGTCTGTCACCTCATTTAAAATAAAAATAAACAGCATTTAGTTAAATGGTAAAAAGAAAAAGGAAGCATTCTGTCTGCCACCTTATTTAAAATAAAAATAAACAGCATTAGTTAAATGGTAAAAGAAAATTAAAATAAAAATAAACAGCATTAGTTTAAATGGTAAAAGAAAAAGGAAGCATTCTGTCTGTCACCTTAGTTAAATAGACAGAATGCTTCCTTTTCTTACCATTTAACTAATGCTGTTTATTTTTATTTTAAATAAGGTGACACAGAATGCTTCCTTTTTCTTTTACTGTCACCTTATTTAAAATAAAAATAAACAGCATTAGTTAAATGGTAAAAGAAAAAGGAAGCATTCTGTCTGCCACCTTATTTAAAATAAAAATAAACAGCATTAGTTAAATGGTAAAAGAAAAAGGAAGCATTCTGTCTGTCACCTTAGTTAAATGGTAAAAGAAAAAGGAAGCATTCTGTCTGCCACCTTATTTAAAATAAAAATAAACAGCATTAGTTAAATGGTAAAAGAAAATAAAAATAAACAGCATTAGTTAAATGGTAAAAGAAAAAGGAAGCATACTGTCTGTCACCCTATTTGAAATAAAAATAAACAGCATTTAGTTAAATGGTAAAAGAAAAAGGAAGCATTCTGTCTGTCACCTTATTTAAAATAAACAGCATTAGTTAAATGGTAAAAGAAAATTAAAATAAAAATAAACAACATTAGTTAAATGGTAAAAGAAAAAGGAAGCATTCTGTCTGCCACCTTATTTAAAATAAAAATAAACAGCTTTAGTTAAATGGTCAAAGAAAAAGGAAGCATTCTGTCTGCCACCTTATTTAAAATAAAAATAAACAGCATTAGTTAAATGGTCAAAGAAAAAGGAAGCATTCTGTGTCACCTTATTTAAAATAAAAATAAACAGCATTAGTTAAATGGTAAAAGAAAAAGGAAGCATTCTGTGTCACCTTATTTAAAATAAAAATAAACAGCATTAGTTAAATGGTAAAAGAAAAAGGAAGCATTCTGTCTGCCACCTTATTTAAAATAAAAATAAACAGCATTAGTTAAATGGTCAAAGAAAAAGGAAGCATTCTGTGTCACCTTATTTAAAATAAAAATAAACAGCATTAGTTAAATGGTAAAAGAAAAAGGAAGCATTCTGTCTGCCACCTTATTTAAAATAAAAATAAACAGCATTAGTTAAATGGTCAAAGAAAAAGGAAGCATTCTGTGTCACCTTATTTAAAATAAAAATAAACAGCATTAGTTAAATGGTCAAAGAAAAAGGAAGCATTCTGTGTCACCTTATTTAAAATAAAAATAAACAGCATTAGTTAAATGGTAAAAGAAAAAGGGAGCATTCTGTCTGCCACCTTATTTAAAATAAAAATAAACAGCATTAGTTAAATGGTCAAAGAAAAAGGAAGCATTCTGTGTCACCTTATTTAAAATAAAAATAAACAGCATTAGTTAAATGGTAAAAGAAAAAGGGAGCATTCTGTCTGCCACCTTATTTAAAATAAAAATAAACAGCATTAGTTAAATGGTAAAAGAAAAAGGGAGCATTCTGTCTGCCACCTTATTTAAAATAAAAATAAACAGCATTAGTTAAATGGTAAAAGAAAAAGGGAGCATTCTGTCTGCCACCTTATTTAAAATAAAAATAAACAGCATTAGTTAAATGGTCAAAGAAAAAGGAAGCATTCTGTCTGCCACCTTATTTAAAATAAAAATAAACAGCATTAGTTAAATGGTCAAAGAAAAAGGAAGCATTCTGTGTCACCTTATTTAAAATAAAAATAAACAGCATTAGTTAAATGGTAAAAGAAAAAGGAAGCATTCTGTGTCACCTTATTTAAAATAAAAATAAACAGCATTAGTTAAATGGTAAAAGAAAAAGGGAGCATTCTGTCTGCCACCTTATTTAAAATAAAAATAAACAGCATTAGTTAAATGGTAAAAGAAAAAGGAAGCATTCTGTCTGCCACCTTATTTAAAATAAAAATAAACAGCATTAGTTAAATGGTAAAAGAAAAAGGGAGCATTCTGTCTGCCACCTTATTTAAAATAAAAATAAACAGCATTAGTTAAATGGTAAAAGAAAAAGGGAGCATTCTGTCTGCCACCTTATTTAAAATAAAAATAAACAGCATTAGTTAAATGGTAAAAGAAAAAGGAAGCATTCTGTCTGTCACCTTATTTAAAATAAAAATAAACAGCATTAGTTAAATGGTAAATGAAAAAGGAAGCATTCTGTCTGCCACCTTATTTAAAATAAAAATAAACAGCATTAGTTAAATGGTAAAAGAAAAAGGAAGCATTCTGTCTGTCACCTTAGTTAAATGGTAAAAGAAAAAGGAAGCATTCTGTCTGTCACCTTATTTAAAATAAAAATAAACAGCATTTAGTTAAATGGTAAAAGAAAAAGGAAGCATTCTGTCTGCCACCTTATTTAAAATAAAAATAAACAGCATTAGTTAAATGGTAAAAGAAAAAGGAAGCATTCTGTGTCACCTGATTTAAAATAAAAATAAACAGCATTTAGTTAAATGGTAAAAGAAAAAGGAAGCATTCTGTCTGTCACCTTAGTTAAATGGTAAAAGAAAAAGGAAGCATTCTGTCTGCCACCTTATTTAAAATAAAAATAAACAGCATTAGTTAAATGGTAAAAGAAAAAGGAAGCATTCTGTGTCACCTTATTTAAAATAAAAATAAACAGCATTAGTTAAATGGTAAAAGAAAATTAAAATAAAAATAAACAGCATTAGTTATATTGTAAAAGAAAAAGGAAGCATTCTGTCTGCCACCTTATTTAAAATAAAAATAAACAGCTTTAGTTAAATGGTAAAAGAAAAAGGAAGCATTCTGTCTGTCACCTTATTTAAAATAAAAATAAACAGCATTAGTTAAATGGTAAAAGAAAAAAGAAGCATTCTGTCTGTCACCTTATTTAAAATAAAAATAAACAGCATTAGTTAAATGGTAAAAGAAAATTAAAATAAAAATAAACAGCATTAGTTAAATGGTAAAAGAAAAAGGAAGCATTCTGTCTGCCACCTTATTTAAAATAAAAATAAACAGCATTAGTTAAATGGTCAAAGAAAAAGGAAGCATTCTGTGTCACCTTATTTAAAATAAAAATAAACAGCATTAGTTAAATGGTAAAAGAAAAAGGAAGCATTCTGTGTCACCTTATTTAAAATAAAAATAAACAGCATTAGTTAAATGGTAAAAGAAAATTAAAATAAAAATAAACAGCATTAGTTAAATGGTAAAAGAAAAAGGAAGCATTCTGTCTGTCACCTTATTTAAAATAAAAATAAACAGCATTAGTTAAATGGTAAAATAAAAATGAAGTATTCTGTCTGCCACCTTATTTAAAATAAAAATAAACAGCATTAGTTAAATGGTAAAAGAAAAAGGAAGCATTCTGTCTGTCACCTTATTTAAAATAAAAATAAACAGCATTAGTTAAATGGTAAAAGAAAAAGGAAGCATTCTGTGTCACCTGATTTAAAATAAAAATAAACAGCATTTAGTTAAATGGTAAAAGAAAAAGGAAGCATTCTGTCTGTCACCTTAGTTAAATGGTAAAAGAAAAAGGAAGCATTCTGTCTGCCACCTTATTTAAAATAAAAATAAACAGCATTAGTTAAATGGTAAAAGAAAAAGGAAGCATTCTGTGTCACCTGATTTAAAATAAAAATAAACAGCATTTAGTTAAATGGTAAAAGAAAAAAGGAAGCATTCTGTCTGTCACCTTAGTTAAATGGTAAAAGAAAAAGGAAGCATTCTGTGTCACCTTATTTAAAATAAAAATAAACAGCATTAGTTAAATGGTAAAAGAAAATAAAAATAAACAGCATTAGTTAAATGGTAAAAGAAAAAGGAAGCATTCTGTCTGTCACCTTATTTAAAATAAAAATAAACAGCATTAGTTAAATGGTAAAAGAAAATAAAAATAAACAGCATTAGTTAAATGGTAAAAGAAAATAAAAATAAACAGCATTAGTTAAATGGTAAAAGAAAATAAAAATAAACAGCATTAGTTAAATGGTAAAAGAAAATAAAAATAAACAGCATTAGTTAAATGGTAAAAGAAAAAGGAAGCATTCTGTCTGCCACCTTATTTAAAATAAAAATAAACAGCATTAGTTAAATGGTAAAAGAAAATAAAAATAAACAGCATTAGTTAAATGGTAAAAGAAAATAAAAATAAACAGCATTAGTTAAATGGTAAAAGAAAATAAAAATAAACAGCATTAGTTAAATGGTAAAAGAAAAAGGAAGCATTCTGTCTGTCACCTTATTTAAAATAAAAATAAACAGCATTAGTTAAATGGTAAAAGAAAATAAAAATAAACAGCATTAGTTAAATGGTAAAAGAAAAAGGAAGCATTCTGTGTCACCTTATTTAAAATAAAAATAAACAGCATTTAGTTAAATGGTAAAAGAAAATTAAAATAAAAATAAACAGCATTAGTTAAATGGTAAAAGAAAAAGGAAGCATTCTGTCTGCCACATTATTTAAAATAAAAATAAACAGCATTAGTTAAATGGTAAAAGAAAAAGCATTCTGTCTGTCAACATATTTAAAATAAAAATAAACAGCATTAGTTAAATGGTAAAGAAAAAGGAAGCATTGTCTGTCACATTTAGTTAAATGGTAAAGAAAGGAAGCAATTGTCACCACCTTATTTAAAATAAAAATAAACAGCATTTAGTTAAATGGTAAAAGAAAAAAGGAAGCATTCTGTCTGTCACCTTATTTAAAATAAAAATAAACGGCATTAGTTAAATGGTAAAAGAAAATAAAAATAAACAGCATTAGTTAAATGGTAAAAAGAAAAAGGAAAGCATTCTGTCTGTCACCTTATTTAAAATAAAAATAAACAGCATTAGTTAAATGGTAAAAGAAAATTAAAATAAAAATAAACAGCATTGATTAATGGTAAAGAAAATTAAAATAAAAATAAACAGCATTAATTTAAATGGTAAAAAGAAAAATTAAAATAAAAATAAACAGCATTTAGTTAAATGGTAAAAGAAAAAGAGAACATTCTGTCTGCCACCTTATTTAAAATAAATAAACAGCATTAGTTAAATGGTAAAAGAAAATTAAAATAAAAATAAACAGCATTAGTTAAATGGTAAAAGAAAAAGGAAGCATTCTACTATGCCTTATTTTAAAATAAAAATAAACAGCATTAGTTAAATGGTAAAAGAAAAAGGAAGCATTCTGTCTGCCACCTTATTTAAAATAAAAAATAAACAGCATTAGTTAAATGGTAAAAGAAAATAAAAATAAACAGCATTAGTTAAATGGTAAAAGAAAATAAAAATAAACAGCATTAGTTAAATGGTAAAAGAAAATAAAAATAAACAGCATTAGTTAAATGGTAAAGAAAAAGGAAGCATTCTGTCTGTCACCTTATTTAAAATAAATAAACAGCATTAGTTAAATGGTAAAAGAAAATAAAAATAAACAGCATTAAGTTAAATGGTAAAAGAAAAGCATTCTGTGTCACCTTATTTAAAATAAAAATAAACAGCATTAGTTAAATGGTAAAAAGAAAAGGAAGCATTCTGTCATCACCTTATTTAAAATAAAATAAACAGCATTAGTTAAATGGTAAAAGAAAAAGGAAGCATTCTGTCTGTCACCTTATTTAAAATAAAAATAAACAGCAGTTAAATGGTAAAAGAAAAAAGGAAGCATTCTGTCTGTCACCTTATTTGAAATAAAAATAAACAGCATTAGTTAAATGGTAAAAGAAAAAGGAAGCATTCTGTCTGTCACCTTAGTTAAATGGTAAAAGAAAAAGAAGCATTCTGTCTGCCACCTTATTTAAAATAAAAATAAACAGCATTTAGTTAAATGGTAAAGAAAAAGGAAGCATTCTGTCTGTCACCTTATTTAAAATAAAAATAAACAGCATTAGTTAAATGGTAAAAGAAAATTAAAATAAAAATAAACAGCATTAGTTAAATGGTCAAAGAAAAAGGAAGCATTCTGTGTCACCTTATTTAAAATAAAAATAAACAGCATTAGTTAAATGGTAAAGAAAAAGAGAGGAGTTCTGTGTCACCTTATTTAAAATAAAAATAAACAGCATTAGTTAAATGGTAAAGAAAATTAAAATAAAAATAAACAGCAGTAGTTAAATGGTAAAAAGGAAGCATTACGTATGTATATTTAAAAAATAAAAAATAAACAGCATTAGTTAAATGGTAAAGAAAATAAAAATAAAAATAAACAGCATTAGTTAAATGGTAAAAGAAAAAAGGGAAGCATTCTGTCTGTCACCTTATTTAAAATAAAAATAAACAGCATTAGTTAAATGGTAAAAGAAAAAAGGAAGCATTCTGTCTGTCACCTTAGTTAGATAGTAAAAGGAAGCATTCTGTCTGTCACCTTATTTAAAATAAAATAAACAGCATTTAGTTAAATGGTAAAGAAAAAGGAAGCATTCTGTCTGTCACCTTAGTTAAATGGTAAAGAAAAAGGAAGCATTCTGTCTGTCACCTCATTTAAAATAAAAATAAACAGCATTTGTTAAATGGTAAAAGAAAAAGGAAGCATTCTGTGTTACACCTTATTCAAAATAAAAATAAACAGCATTAGTTAAATGAAGTAAAAGAAAAAGGAAGCAGTGTCTGTCACCTTATTTAAAAATAAAAATAAACAGCATTTAGTTAATGTTTAAAAAGAAAAAAGGAAGCATTCTGTCTGCCACCTTATTTAAAATAAAAATAAACAGCATTTAGTTAAATGGTAAAGAAAAAGAGAAGCATTCTGTCTGTACCTTATTTAAAATAAAAATAAACAGCATTAGTTAAATGGTAAAAGGAAGCATTCTGTCTGTCACCCTTTATTTAAAATAAAAATAACCATGACATTAATTAAATGGTAAAAGAAAAGGAAGCATTCTGTCTGTCACCTTATTTAAAATAAAAATAAACAGCATTAGTTAAATGGTAAAAGAAAAAGAGGAAGCATTCTGTCTGTCACCTTATTTAAAATAAAAATAAACAGCATTAGTTAAATGGTAAAAGAAAAAGGAAGCATTCTGTCTGTCCACCTTATTTAAAATAAAAATAAGCAACAGTAGTTAAATGGTAAAAGAAAAAAGGAAGCATTCTGTCTGTCACCTAGTTAAATGGTAAAAGAAAAAGGAAGCATTCTGTAATGTCACCTTATTTAAAATAAAAATAAACAGCATTTAGCAAATAGTAAAGAAAAAGGAAGCATTCTGTGTCACCTTATTTAAATAAAAATAAACAGCAAATTTTAGTTAAATGGTAAAAGAAAAAAGGAAACATTCTGTCTGTCACCATAGTTAAATGGTAAAAGAAAAAGGAAGCATTCTGTCTGCCACCTTATTTAAAATAAAAATAAACAGCATTAGTTAAATGGTAAAAGAAAAACGAAGCATTCTGTCTGTCACCTTATTTAAAATAAAAATAAACAGCTGTAGTTAAATGGTAAAAGAAAAAGGAAACATTCTGTACCTTATTTTAAAATAAAAAATAAACAACGTGTAGTTAAAATGGTAAAAGAAAATTAAAATAAAAATAAACAGCATTAGTTAAATGGTAAAGAAAAAGGAAGCATTCTGTCTGCCACCTTATTTAAAATAGAAATAAACAGCATTAGTTAAATGGTAAAAGAAAAGTAAAATAAAAATAAACAGCATTAGTTAAATGGTAAAAAGAAAAGAGCATTCTGTCTGCCACCTTATTTAAAATAAAAATAATAGTTAAATGGTAAAAGAAAAAAGGAAGCATTCTGTCTGTCACTTATTTTGAAATAAAAATAAACAGCATTAGTTAAATGGTAAAGAAAAAGCATTCATCTGTCATATTTAAAAAAATAAGAAATAAACAGCATTTAGTTAAATGAGTAAAGAAAAAGGAAACATTCTGTCTGTCACCTTGCTGAAATAAAAATAAACAGCATTTAGTTAAATGGTAAAAAAGAGAAAAGGAAGCATTCTGTCTGCCACCTTATTTAAAATTAAAAATAATATTGTTAGTTAAATGGTAAAAGAAAAAGGAAGCATTCTGTCTGTCACCTTATTTAAAATAAAAATAAACAGCATTAGTTAAATGGTAAAAGAAAAAGGAGAAGCATTCTGTCTGTCACCTTATTTAAAATATTGACAGCATTAATTAAATGGTAAAGAAAAAGGAAACATTCTGTCTGTCACCTTATTTAAAATAAAAATAAACAGCATTAGTTCAATGGTAAAAGAAAAGAGGAAGCATTCTGTCTGTCACCTTATTTAAATAAAAATAAACAGCATTAGTTAAATGTTAAAAAGAAAAAGGAAGCATTCTGTCTATCACCTTATTTAAAATTAAAATAAACAGCATTAATTAAATGGTGAAGAAAATTAAAATAAAAATAAACAGCATTAGTTAAATGGTAAAGAAAAAGGAAGCATTCTGTCTGTCACCTTAGTTAAATGGTAAAAAAGAAAAAGGAAGCATTCTGTGTCACCTTATTTAAAATAAAAATAAGCAGCATTTAGTTAAATGGTAAAAGAAAAAGGAAACTTATTCTGTGTCCACCTTATTAAATAAATAAACAGCATTTAGTCAATGGTAAAAGAAGCATTCTGTGTCACCTTATTTAAAATAAAAATAAACAGCATTTAGTTAAATGGTAAAAAGAAAAAGGAAGCATTCTGTCTGTCCTACATAGTTAAATGGTAAAAAGAAAAAAGGAAACACATTCTGCTCCCACCTTATTTAAAAATAAAATAAACAGCATTAGTTAAATGAAGTAAAAAGGAAACATTCAATATACATATATTTAAAAATAAAAATAAACAGCATTAGTTAAATGGTAAAAGAAAAAGGAAGCATATAATACTGTTTAAAAATAAAAATAAACAGCATTAGTTAAATGGTAAAAAGAAAAATTAAAAGTAGTAACAGCATTAACCCAAATGGTAAAGAAAAAAGGAAGCATTCTGTCTGCCACCTTATTTAAAATAAAAATAAACAGCATTAGTTAAATGGTAAAAGAAAAGTAAAATAAAAATAAACAGCTTTAGTTAAATGGTAAAAGAAAAAAGGAAGCATTCTGTCTGCAACATTTAAAATAAAAATAAACAGCATTAGTTAAATGAGTAAGAAAAAGGAAGCATTCTGTCTGCCACCTTATTTAAAATAAAAATAAACAGCATTAGTTAAATGGTCAAAGAAAAAAGGAAGCATTCTGTGTCACCTTATTTAAAATAAAAATAAACAGCATTAGTTAAATGGTAAAAAGGAAGCATTCTGTGTCACCTTATTTAAAATAAAAATAAACAGCATTAGTTAAATGGTAAAAAGAAAATTAAAATAAAAATAAGCAGCATTAGTTAAATGGTCACAGAAAGGAAGCATTCTGTCTGTCACCTTATTTAAAATAAAAATAAACAGCATTATAGTTATATGGTAAAGAAAAAGGAAGCATTCTGTCTGCCATATTTAAAATAAAAATAAACAGCATTAGTTAAATGGTAAAAGAAAAATTAAAATAAAAATAAACAGCATTAGTTAAATGGTAAAAGAAAAAGGAAGCATTCTGTCTGTCACCTTATTTAAAATAAAAATAAACAGCAGTAGTTAAATGGTAAAATAAAAATGAAGTATTCTGTCATATGACTTAAAGAATAAAAATAAACAGCATTAGTTAAATGGTAAAAGAAAAGGAACTGTCTCTTTTTATATTTAAAATAAAAATAAACATATTTGAAAATGATTAAATGGTAAAGAAAAATGAAGTATTCTATGCACACCTTATTTAAAATAAAAATAAACAGCATTAGTTAAATGGTAAAAAGTAAAAGAGAGCATTCTGTCTATTTTTATATTTAAAATAAAAATTAACAGCATTAGTTAAATGGTAAAAGAAAAAGGGGAGCATTCTGTCTATACACCTTTTTTAAAATAAAAATAAACAACTATAGTTAAATGGTAAAAAGAAAAAGGAAGCATTCTGTCTGTCACCTTATTTAAAATAAAAATAAACAGCATTTAGTTAAATGGTAAAAAGAAAAAGGAAGCATTCTGTGTCACCTTATTTAAAATAAAAATAAACAGCATTCGTTAAATGGTAAAAGAAAAAAGGAAGCATTCTGTCTGTCACCTTAGTTAAATGGTAAAAAGAAAAAGGAAGCATTCTGTCTGTAACTAAAATAAAAAATAAACAGCATTTAGTTAAATGAGTAAAGAAAAAGTATTCTGTGTCACCTTATTTAAAATAAAAATAAACAGCATTAGTTAAATGAGTGAAAATTAAAATAAAAATAAACAGCATTAGTTAAATGGTAAAAGAAAAAGGAAACATTCTGTCTGTCACCTTATTTAAAATAAAAATAAGTAGCATTAGTTAAATGGTAAAAGAAAAAGGGGGAGCATTCTGTCTGCCACATGTTAAAATAAAAATAAACAGCATTAGTTAAATGGTGATAAAAGAAAAAGGAAACATTCTGTCTGTCACCTTATTTAAAATAAAAATAAACAACATTAGTTAAATGGTAAAAGAAAAAGAGAACATTCTGTCTGCCAACTTATTTAAAATAAAAATAAACAGCATTAGTTAAATGTTAAAAAGAAAAGGGAGCATTCTGTCTGCATACCTTATTTAAAATAAAAATAAACAGCATTAGTTAATGGTAAAAAGGAAGCATTCACTTCTGTCACCTTATTTAAAATAAATAAACAGCATTAGTTAAATGGTAAAAGAAAAAGGGAGCATTCTGTCTGCCAACTTATTTAAAATAAAAATAAACAGCATTAGCTGGTAAAAAAGAAAAAGGAAGCATTCTGTCTGCCACCTTATTTAAAATAAAAATAAACATTAGTTAAATGGTAAAAGAAAAAGGGAGCATTCTGTCTGTCACCTTATTTAAAATAAAAATAAACAGCATTAGTTAAATGGTAAAAGAAAAAGGAAGCATTCTGTCTGCCACCTTATTTAAAATAAAAATAAACAGCATTAGTTAAATGGTAAAAGAAAAAGGGAGCATTCTGTCTGCCAACTTATTTAAAATAAAAATAAACAGCATTAGTTAAATGGTAAAAGAAAAGGAAGCATTGTCACCTTATTTAAAAATAAAAATAAACAGCATTAGTTAAATGGTAAAAGAAAAAGGAGCATTCTGTCTGCCACCTTATTTAAAATAAAAATAAACAGCATTTGTTAAATGGTAAAGAAAAAGGGGGAGCATTCTGTCTGCCACCTTATTTAAAATAAAAATAAACAGCATTAGTTAAATGGTAAAAGAAAAAGGAAGCATTTCTGTCTGTCACCTTATTTAAAATAAAAATAAACAACGCTAGTTAAATGGTGAAAGAAAAAAGAATATTCTGTCTGCCACCTTATTTAAATAAAAATAAACAGCATTAGTTAAATGGTAAAAGAAAAAGGGAGCATTCTGTCTGCCACCTCATTTAAAATAAAAATAAACAGCATTAGTTAAATGAAAGTAAAAGAAAATTAAAATAAAAATAAACAGCATTAGTTAAATGGTAAAAGAAAAGGAAGCATTCTGTCTGTCACCTTAGTTAAATGGTAAAAGGAAGCATTCTGTCTGCCACCTTATTTAAAATAAAAATAAACAGCATTAGTTAAATGGTAAAAGAAAATTAAAATAAAAATAAACAGCATTAGTTAAATGGTAAAGAAAAGGAAGCAATTCTGTCTGTCACCTTAGTTAAATGGTAAAAAGAAAAAGGGAAGCATTCTGTCTGCCACCTTATTTAAAATAAAAATAAACAGCATTAGTTAAATGGTAAAAGAAAATTAAAATAAAAATAAACAGCATTAGTTAAATGGTAAAAGAAAAAGGAAGCATTCTGTCTGTCACCTTAGTTAAATGGTAAAAAGAAAAAGGAAGCATTCTGTCTGCCACCTCATTTAAAATAAAAATAAACAGCATTAGTTAAATGGTAAAAGAAAAAGGAAAGCATTCTGTCTGCCACCTCATTTAAAATAAAAATAAGCAGCATTAGTTAAATGGTAAAAGAAAAAAGGAAGCATTCTGTCTACCACCTCATTTAAAATAAAAATAAACAGCATTAGTTAAATGGTAAAGAAAAAGGAAGCATTCTGTCTGTCACCTTAGTTAAATGGTAAAAGAAAAAAGGAAGCATTCATACTACCTTATTTAAAATAAAAATAAACAGCATTAGTTAAATGGTAAAAGAAATTAAAATAAAAATAAACAGCATTAGTTAAATGGTAAAAGAAAAAAGGAAGCATTCTGTCTGTCACCTTAGTTAAATGGTAAAAGAAAAAGGAAGCATTCTGTCTGCCACCTTATTTAAAATAAAAATAAACAGCATTAGTTAAATGGTAAAAGAAAATTAAAATAAAAATAAACAGCATTAGTTAAATGGTAAAGAAAAAGGAAGCATTCTGTCTGTCACCTTAGTTAAATGGTAAAAGAAAAGGAAGCATTCTGTCTGCCACCTCATTTAAAATAAAAATAAACAGCATTAGTTAAATGGTAAAAGAAAAAGGGAAGCATTCTGTCTGCCTCATTTTAAAATAAAAATAAACAGCATTAGTTAAATGGTAAAAAGAAAAAGGAAAGCATTCTGTCTAACACCTCATTTAAAATAAAAATAAACAGCATTAGTTAAATGGTAAAAGAAAAGGAAGCATTCTGTCTGCCACCTCATTTAAAATAAAAATAAACAGCATTAGTTAAATGGTAAAAGAAAAAGAAGCATTCTGTCTGCCACCTCATTTAAAATAAAAATAAACAGCATTAATTAAATGGTAAAAGAAAATTAAAATAAAAATAAACAGCATTAGTTAAATGGTAAAGAAAAAGGAAGTATTCTGTCTTACCTTATTTAAAATAAAAATAAACAGCATTAGTTAAATGGTAAAAGAAAAGGAAGCATTCTGTCTGTCACCTTATTTAAAATAAAAATAAACAGCATTAGTTAAATGGTAAAAGAAAATTAAAATAAAAATAAACAGCATTAGTTAAATGGTAAATGAAAAAGGAAGCATTCTGTCTGTCACCTTATTTAAAATAAAAATAAACAGCATTTAGTTAAATGATAAAAGAAATAGGAAGCATTCTGTCTGCCACCTTATTTAAAATAAAAATAAACAGCATTTAGTTAAATGGTAAAAGAAAAAGGAAGCATTCTGTCTGCCACCTTATTTAAAATAAAAATAAACAGCATTAGTTAAATGGTAAAAGAAATTAAAAATAAAAATAAACAGCATTTAGTTAAATGGTAAAAGAAAAAGGAAGCATTCTGTCTGTCACCTTATTTAAAATAAAAATAAACAGCATTTAGTTAAATGGTAAAAGAAAAAGGAAGCATTCTGTCTGCCACCTTAGTTAAATGGTAAAAGAAAAAGGAAGCATTCTGTCTGTCACCTTAGTTAAATGGTAAAAGAAAAAGGAAGCATTCTGTCTGCCACCTTATTTAAAATAAAAATAAACAGCATTAGTTAAATGGTAAAAGAAAAAGGAAGCATTCTGTCTGCCACCTTAGTTAAATGGTAAAAGAAAAAGGAAGCATTCTGTCTGCCACCTTATTTAAAATAAAAATAAACAGCATTAGTTAAATAGTAAAAGAAAAAGGAAGCATTCTGTCTGCCACCTTATTTAAAATTAAAATAAACAGCATCAGTTAAATAGTAAAAGAAAAAGGAAGCATTCTGTCTGCCACCTTATTTAAAATAAAAATAAACAGCATTAGTTAAATGGTAAAAGAAAAAGGAAGCATTCTGTCTGCCACCTTATTTAAAATAAAAATAAACAGCATTTAGTTAAATGGTAAAGTACAGGTTTGAGAAAGATTTATTTATAATTATTATATTATAAATTTATTATATATTATATAATTATTATATTATAAATTTATTATATATTATATAATTATTATATTATAAATATATAATTATATTTTAATTATTCATAAAGTAAAGGTTTGAGAAAGATTTATTTGTGAATGATTTTGCAGTTCTATGTCAAATGCAGAAAGACAAACTCAAAACTGACTTAAAATTACAAAATGTTTTTTAATTTTCCACAACCAAAAGTATAGACTAAACAATTTTGTAATAAGTGATCCCTACATTTGAAATCCAATTATCCAGCAATAGGGCTTATTTTTGATAAGTGAAATTTTAAAGCCCATATTGATTGCCTATGGCTTAAATAGTAGGACAGATTGGCAAAGATAGCCTTGTTTGGCAACCAATCTGCTGCAGAAAGTAATGGCAACCTACTGCGAGAAAATCAGTCTGTCACGTATCTTTCAAGACATGGTCACCCAAGAGTGTATGGCACTTAACTGATTAATTACCCAAAGCAAAAATTCCTAAAAGCCTTAAATTTATTAAAGGTCACATTAAAAATGGATTGGGGAGCAGACTGAAAGATAAAGCTCCAGTTATATAGAGCTTTTATTAGGTTGAAACTGAACTATGTATATAGCTCTGTACAAGTATCCAACATCAAGAACTTAGATATTTTTTCTGCTTCCTTTGCTTGTTGTACATCCCCTATACATAGTCTTTATGTAGAGGCTTACAAACTTTCATCATTTTTTAGATGGGAAAAAATGTCTCTTCAATATGCAATCAAATTCCAAAATAATCCAACTGATGGAAAAATATTTAATAATCAAAATTCTCACTTTTATAAAAATGAACTATCTACAATTCCAACCTTTTGATCTCTGTAATAAAGAAGTCATAACACAAATAAATCAAAATCCTGACAATATAGCACCACTGAAATACTCAAATATACCAACCTAGATGACCACCGAACTTGAAATATATCTCACATTGAGAGAATTTAAGAAACAATCCATTTATGAAAGTGAAAACCAAAATAAATTTGGAGAACTAAAACAAATACTATTGCTATAGAGCAATTTATGCAAATGAATCTAAAGTCAATAGGAACTATTGACACAGATGGTTCTAACAAAAACATAAATGAGACTGCCTGATAATACTTCCATTTTTAAAGAGGAAACACAAACCATGTGGATGGCCTTTGATTTATAAAGAACTCAGTAGGGCAGCAGTTTGTGATATTTACAGACTCCTCTTCTCTTGCCCTAAAAGGAAAAGCAACTAACTGCTCTTACATTGCAGACATGCTGGAGACTTATAACAACCTGATGAAATTTTAAAAAATCTATTGTTTAGAATGAACACCAGGCCATGTTGGAATAAAGGCTAATAAAGTAGATGAAATTTGCAAAAAAAAACTGTAACCTGGAAATGTAAAAATTCTGTACACAGATTCTAAAAAGAAAATAACTTTATATAAAGCAAATGTGGAACACATTGCCAGAAAATGAACTTTACAAATATCAGTCAAGTATCAGACAGGAAAATACAAAGCTACTAACAGGGTAGAGAGGACACTGTGCTTACTAGTGTTCATAATGAACATAGAAGATTAAATCTAAGAGCTGAGGATGTACCTCAATGTCCCTATTGCAATCACAGATTGACAGCTTTTACATTCAATGAGAATGTATTTAACTATCAGTTTATATGTAGTAAATACTAAAATGTTAGAAATATGAAACATTGTTTAACGATATTGCCCATGACCAGATAAGAAGCAAAAAAAAAATTTTTTTTAATTCCCTTAAAAATTGTTTCTATACTGCTTTAAGCGGATTCAAACCAACAGATTAAACAATATATTTAAAACAAACTGTATATCTACCAAACTGAGCACTTCAGGAAAATAGAAAAAAAAATAAAAGTATGGGATATTCACCTGGTTGAAATTGACTCATCATGGTTGACATGCCATTAAACAAAATCTAACCAAACCAATTGCATTTGAAAGAAATTTTCACCCCATATCCATAAGGATTAATCATGAAGCCTTATCATTTGTCAATTTTCTTGTCTGAAAATTAACATTTTCTCTTTCAAGCACATCATTTAAATTAGCTAATTTTTCACTTGAGCATTACAAAATATTTTTTTAAAATGGTTCTTGTAATTTAAAGAATTAACTTTGAACTTCCCTAAACACAGAAAAATTTTCCCCAGTAGATTCTGCTGCAGTTGAGAAATTTGTTCTATGGCTTGGAAATGATAGACAGTTGATTGAACACTGTGTTGTATTTTCCTTTTAAAGTGGAATTCATTCCTTCAATTCATCAGTTTTGGACTTTTCAGGTTATCCAGTACCTTCATTGTTCTCAAGGTCAAAAGTTACTTTTTTTAGGTATATGCTTGCATCTTTTATGAGAAGCTGTAGTGATCTATAACTGAACTTCCACAATAAACATGAAGAGCAAATTTGCATTAGTTATTTGACTATGATTTTCACAAAATCACCATCAACAGATTAAGCGATGTGCATTGCAATAAAAGAGTCTGTGTAAACTTCAGACACATTTTCCTACCATTGTGCAAAAGATGATGTTGGAAATTTTTATATCAACCTAATAACTAATAGTGCATTTAATTTTGTTTTGCATTCACTTAATTTTTTCTTTTTAACCAGGTAAAAGCATTCACTGTTGCAGCAGGTCCAGCTAAAACTGTAAATTTCATTTCCAGAACCTCTGGTAATCATTTTTTTAAAATTTTTCCATTTTTTATGATATTCACAATCCTGTTCAGTTTCTGATCATTTATTGTTAATAATTTTATTTCAGCTTTTAAACTGTCTGTAGATGTAATAAGTTTTATAAAACAAAATATAAAATAATCTGTAACTATACAAATGCAGAAGTGTAAAAGTTTAATTAGTGGAATTATGTATTAGTTATTACATTTCAGAAACACTAAACTCTACCATATCAGTAATAGAATTGATCCTGAAATTTTTTTCTTTTTTAATAATCATTTCACCCCAAGCAAGGCAGGACTGCCACTGGAAAACACGGGGGGTTATAGTGAGAGAAAAAAACAAGGTACAGGGGATGTCGAAGAAAGGATAAGAGAAGGATGAGAATCATGAGAAGATGGCAATTGAGGTTGCATTTAAACTTTTGGAGATTGTAGCTACCAGGGAACCAAGCAAACAGAAGGGAGTTCCACAAACTACCTACCAGGGAAGCAAGCAAACAGAAGGGAGTTCTAACAAACTGTTAGAGTAGAAGAGCTGGTTAACTATTAACTATTCTGACAGTATAAAGGTGGGATGTTGATGCCAATCTAGTAGCACAAGTAAAAATGTGTGGTCAGCAAACCAAGGAGAAAAAAGCTCATTAGGGTAGTTTTCATGAAAATACTTATAGAAAAGACAGAGGGAAGCCACGTTGGTGAGAAAGTGACTGAAGGTGGGCTGATAATTCAGGATCGATTATATTGCAGATCCTTCTTTTGGATTTTGTTGAGAACTTCATGATGAATAGTGAGAGCTCCTGACCAGATATGGCAACAGTATTCAATGCATGGACAAATGGTAGATATATAAATGTGCAAAATGGATTCTGACGAGAAAAACTTCCTGACCCGACCTAGTGACCCAACCTTCTTAGCTGTAGATGCAGCTATAGATTCGATGTAGTTATTTCATTTGAGGTCGTTTGAGAGAATGAGGCCAGGGAGGAGAAGTGTGTTGCTCAATAGGAGACTAGCATCATCCATTCTGATGGTAGGCAGGAAAGTTTCTTGATGGTGGTTAAGAGTGAAACTTCATTTTGGAGGCATTAAAATTTAAATATTGAATTGAATCAGAATTCATACTTGTTAATTTTAGATTAATATTTATAATTATACATACTTGTGTCTATGTAATGGCTCTCTACTCCTATGCTATAAGTACACATGTTTCCACTATATAAACTAATGAGTACATCTTATCACTTTATTCCCATTGTGTTTTTTATATAAATAACAGACACAAGTGTTATCACTTTGGTAGAAAATAAGTGTTAGCCAGGCATTCTCACATACTTTTATAGATTTAAAATTCTGTGTAAAACCCCAAAGTCCTGCTCTTTTATTTTCCTTTTCTCATTTGTTTGCAGCTCCAGATTTCAAATCTAATCTAACAATTCAAGAGAAACAACCAAAAAAAACCAATGAAATTGGTCAACATTCGTTGACAGTAGAATTTTCTGGAAATCCTTTCACAAACAACAATGGGCGAATTATTAACTATACAGTCATTGTAGCCAATACAAAGGAAAATGATCTAAATCAGTCAAATGTGCTTCCAAATTGGTCCCAGTTTAATAAGAATTCATCTATTCATGCCTACCAAGTGATTAGTAACTGCACAAATCTATATGAAGCAAATAATACTTGTAACAACAAATCAACTGCAAGCCGAACCAAACGCAGTACAGAAACAAAATCGAAATTTAAGATTGGTGTGGATGACTGCTCAAAAGAGGTTACTTCATATTGCAATGGCTATTTGAAACCAGGTACAAAATACTATGTGAAAGTACGTGCTTACACTCTTGATGCATTTCAAGACACTCCTTTTTCAAAGGCAATTCAAACTGAAGGTGAAAGTGAGTATCCAATTTTTAACAAAAGCTAATGCAAAACAAAAGCTAAGAATTTTTATTTTATTTTATGCTGAGAAGTACATCTAGTCATTTCTTAACTTGAAGTGGATCATTTAGATTTTAATGATTGTTGTTTCTAAAAAAATAAATTATTTTAGTCAATCCTTGTAGATATTTTAAAAATTGGCAAGAAAATAAAAATTCACCTCTATTTTAGAATGTAAAAATGTATATTAATTAACATTTGATTTAAAGAAAGAAAGATATCCTGTTAAAAAAGTAAAAGCAATGTAATTTCAACATAGAAGGTATTTACCAACCTCCCTATGGTGAGAGGATGTGATATATAGTAGATTTATATAAAGAATAAAGGAATAAATAATGAAAAGAAATTACTATGAAAATTCTTTAAAAAAAAAGTATTTGTCTAAGTGAATAGTTATTTTTGGAATTGATATTAATGGACAAGTAATGTATTAATTTCTCTTTGAAAATCTATGAGAGGGTTTTAATTGTTTGGCAATTCAATAGCATTTGTATTAAATGTAGTTGTTATAAAATTACTATAAGACTTTTACATTTGTTAAAGGTTCTGAATTATAATACATTTCAGTCAGCTGAATATTCTAAAAAGTTACAATAAATTTATGCAGTCCATATGAACAAATATCTGTTTTAAGATAATTATGTTGACAATAGTTAAACATTTTTTCAACAACTGTATCTCTTCTCTCATTTTGGAAAATGAAAAGAGATTAAAATGTTTTAATGTGGTGGTTATGTCAACAGCTAGATACCTGCCCCATTTCAACATCTAGATGCTTGTGTCATTTCAGCTAATCATGCCAATTAAAAACTAAAATTTCTAAGTAAAAATATCTAAGTTTCCCTTTGCTCTGTGAATTGAAATGTTTTTTTTTTTTTTTTCATTGATCTAGAAAGTACCCTTCCCACTTTGGCTATTGCTTTGGCTGTTATTTGCCCTCTTGTTACACTCTTCTTTGTGGCACTTGCATTTTACATCGTGAGAAAGAAATCATTGCCTAAAACAGCGAAGGTTGATAAAGACACAGGAAACTACGTTATGCCACGATATAAACCTACTAGGTAAATGCTGTTTTTATCTTATGATCATTTCTCAAAATGGTTTCCTTTACATTTTTCTTTTAAATCACATTAAAAGGAGAACTAAAACTTTTAACACTATTAGATGTTATTCCTTACCATTTTTAAGACTTCTATCATTAAAGTAAACAAACATTTCATGTGATTTTCTGAAAAAATAGCAGGTTATTAATTATTTCTGCTACAAATTATATGATTTTATTAAGTAGAGAGGTATTATGCTAAGGCAAATTAGTTTTATCATGTATCCCTGCATCTCTGTGAAAGTGAGCACCCAGTGAGGATCAAATTTTCTTCAATGATAAATTTCTTGCAAGACCAGATTGATAGCTACTATGATTGATACTTTTTCAGTGTTACATATCCCACTCTCTAGAGCAGGGTTTTTCAAATTGTGGGTTGTGAACCTTCGGAGGATCATAAGATAAATAAAATGGGTTGCAACAAAGAAGAAAAAAAAGGAAGAAAAAAAAATAAGCAGGTGAGAGCAAAGTGCAGAATATAAACAACTCTAACTGTTGCACAGCACTTATAAATCAGTAGTTTTTCACTGAGGTAAGTTTGTATTATATTTAAAAAATATATAAAAACAAAATCAGGCAGTAAAGGCAAATCATATTTTTTAACATTCCTCCTTTCTTTTAATTTATACACACATACCACATATATATATAGTGATCTGTGTAACTGTTGGAATAAAAGTAAATGTCCACTGAATGGAGTTTGTAAAATAGGATTGCTTTACAAAGCAGAAGTGGAAGATTCTAATGGACAGAAAAATGTAGGAGGCATGGAAGTTAATTTTAAAAGGAGATGGTACAACAATAAATCATCATTCAAATTAAGAATTCTGCCAGACTTGTTTGGCACATGTGGGAATTAAAAGAAAAAAAAACAGAAAGCCTCGTGTGAAATGAGGTTATTGAAGAAAGTCAGGCCTTACAGCATTGGGGATAACGTATACAGATTGTGCCAGGAGGAAAAACTGGCTATATGTATCCAGACAAGGAGAATTTATTGAATGAGAGGTCTGAGGTAATATCAGGATGCAGATATGTAAAAAAAAGAAGAAAAAAGTGTGTGTATGTATGTATGTATGTGTATATATATATATATATATATATATATATATATATAACTTTATGCTTTTTTTTTTTTTTTTTTAATAATATTAGGATCTAGGCTGCTTTTTGGCCAATGCTTTTTCAGACCACTAATTGTTGGCACAATTATAATTATATT
The DNA here is from genome assembly GCA_037127315.1 of Ascarosepion bandense. NCBI lineage: Eukaryota > Metazoa > Mollusca > Cephalopoda > Sepiida > Sepiidae > Ascarosepion > Ascarosepion bandense. The sequence goes on from JBBBDQ010030089.1 coordinate 104,955, forward strand.
AGACTAAATGCCAAAGAATTTATAGAGATAATGCTGGAACATGTTTAAAATTATCATTGATATAAATATGTAAAATTAAGAAAATAAATTTATGATTAAAATAAATACATAAATAAAGAAAATGGGTAAATGATCCAGCAGAGCATAAAAGAGAAAAATGATTGCTCACATATTTCCAAATAAATGAAGTGATCTTAAAAAGTTGTCCTTTTGCTTGCAAAAGTGATGGCTGAAATAATTTCAGGCATAAGGCTTCCAAAATTAATAAATGATATTTGGATCTGCCTGCATGCAAAATAGAAAATGAGTCAGTCATAAAACTTAGAAAATTAATCCATAGAGTTCTTAAATCTTTTGGTTTTAGCATAGTCATTAATCCTAATATAAAACAAGTTGACCTCTTAGTCGTAACTTTAGACTTAGTTTTAAATAATTTTCAACCTTAAATGAAAAATGATGCTAATATAAATCCTGGCTTTAATCACTCACCATCTGTTATCAAACATATTCCATCATCAGTTGAACGTCACATAAACTTACACATTTCTAGCAAAGAAATATTAAAAAAAAAAAAGACTATTTACGATAAAGTTCTTAGGGATAGTGGGCTTAAATCTTCTGAGATTAGTTTTGTGGAAGAATATAGTTGTTCCAGAAAGAAAAATAGAAACAGAAAAATCATATGGTATAATCCTCCATTTAATCAATTAAACTTGGACATAAATTACTTATTTTCTAAGAATAATCTTTTAAGTAAAATTTTCAGTTGGAACACACTAAAACTTAGTTATAGTTGCACTAATAATTTAGAAAAAAAAAATTAAATTACATAACGTATTGATAATACAATGAACCATTTTCAAAAGCATTTTTACTAATAAGCACAAATAAAATATGACATCATTTTCTAAATATTTTTGGAAGTTAAAAGAAGAAAATAAAACACCTAAAGTTCAATAGAAAATTCTCAAACAGGCTAGAATCTCTAGATCGGTGAATGGCCATGTTTCCTCTGTCTGCAAGAGAAAATGGAAATTATGAAGTACATGAAAAGTGACATATGACTAAAATCAAAGGCACGTAAACATTTTATAGTATAAATCTTACTATCTTGATAATTTACTATATGATCTTTCTTATGTTATTTTATTTATTTTCTATTTAAAATTGTGATCTATTTATTGCCTTAAGTATTTTTTATTGCACTTGATAATTGCTGCTAATAGTTTTAGCCATGTACTAGCTTATATTTACATTTTTTTATTTGTTATAAATTAATATTTGTTATTATTTATTTTTATGTTATTCTTATTATTTTATTTTTGTTATTATTTTTTATTATTTTGTTATATATTTATATATAAATTAAAATAAATAAAAATATATTATATATATTATTTTATTTAATTTTAATATTAATTTAATTTATTTTAAATTTTACTTTTATTTTATCTTTCCAATTTATTAGGTCTAATGAATTTATATCTTCATGTTATCATTTTTAAATATCCTTTATTTCATCTTTCATGAATAATTTTTCTGTTTGTGTAAGTGTTTTCATCATTTTAAAAAGACAATGCCAAAAGATTTAATTTGAAACAATGTAACCAATCTGTCTGCAATTCACTTCTGGCCAAAATTTAAAATTTCACTCTCTTAGCGGTTTCTATTGGTGCTTTCCTCTCTACATTTTCTCACTTATTTTCCACTTCACTTACTATTTCTTCTGTATCTTTCCCTTTTCTCTTTTTTTTCTTGATTTCTTATCTTGTTTGCTGATCTTTTCTCCCCACCCCAACCTTTTTTTAATATATTTTTATCTCCTATGAAAAGAAAGGTTCCAAAAATAAAGGGAAGTGGTGTTTTTATAAAAAATTTTTTTTAATAAAACGTTTATTACCATCATTAACTATTTGATGAGACCGTACCAATCCTTCAGTATTTGTTTATGTTTTTGAGATGAGGTAGTATTTACACTATTTATGTTATTCACACTATTGTCCTCATCTTTATTGTACAACATTTCTGCTGTTGTACATTCCGGCCTTCTTCAGGTGCAAGGAATTTTGAACCGAACACATTATTATGATCATTATTATCATTCTCATTTCTTTGTGTGAAGCCTCTTTGGTAGTCACAACTTATCTCCCTCTAACCCGATTCTAAGTTACTTGTTCACCACTGCTGTAGCCTGGTATTGAACACACAACTTTTCGGGTCAAGTCACTGGAACTAATCAATGTCTATATCCACTGGGTCATGTGTCCTTAAGGACAAGAACAAATGAATTTCTGAGACGTATAAATCTAATGTTCAGTAACTATTTTTAACCAGAGTTCATATTGCATTGGTAAAGAAGTAACTTAGGTTAGAGGGAGATAACTCATGACTACCAAAGAGACTTTGCACAAAAGAATGAGAATGATATACACCAGTGATCATAATAAAGGGTTTGGTTTGAAATTCCTAGCACCTGAAGAAGGCCGGAGTGTACAATGGTCAAAACGTTGTACAAATAGCAACAAAGTTCGCACATATTCTATATATTATAATTTTATATAAATTATAATACTTCTATAATAATTTATTAAAGAAGACTTCTATAATAAACCTTTGGAAGATAAACCTTCCTGCAATTGCACCAATAAGACGAATCGTCCCGTTGATGGCAGGTGTAATTCGGAAAAGTTGTTTATGAAGCCATTATTTGTCCAGGGGAAGACCCTAACAAAAAAGAGTTTATATAGGGATATCTGCAGGTAGTTGGAAACAGAGACTTTACAATCACTGACACTCATTTTCCAATGCCTCCTTGAAACATCAAACTGCCCTGTCTAAACAATACTGGGATATTAAAGATGGAGGATTATAAAATACGCTAACACTCCCAACAACTTCAGGGAGAGGTGTAATTTATGCCTGGAGGAAAAATTGATGATTATAAAACTTAATAATCCAAAGGAACTCCTAAATCAGCATAATAAATTAATATTTAATTCCAGACATAAAAATAAATATAAAATGGTCTAACTAAATCCAGATTATGATTTAAATTAGCGTAAATTACATTAATTTACAATTGGAGTAGATAGACTAAACTATCGCCCTGTTCACACTCCACCCACATCTATTGAACAGGTGAAGAGGCTCATCCCTTGTTTCCTGTTTAGGATGCAGTTTCCTGTTTTCTCTTTTCTAATCTTCTCACTCTTATGTAGACCCCTGCACATCAGTGGCATTACCACCTTGCTTGGGGTGATATGATTAAAAAAAAAATTTTTTAAAATTTAACTTAAATAGGTGTTTCTTTTGGGAAAAATCTGGAATGTACCATTGGAAACATTTTACCACAAAAGATTTTTTATGTTTTTTATTTTTTATAATTATTATAGTTATATTATTGTATTGTTTTTTATAATATTTTAGATTGTAATATTGTATGTATGTACATATGAAAGTGTGAATGTCCTTGTGTTTATGTGTATATGTGTGTTTGTATATGTGTTGTGTGTGTATGTATACATATATATGTGTGTGTGTGTGTGGATATGTATATGTAGGTTTTTATATTTATAATTATTACGTTATTGCTATTGTTGAGGATCTATTTTTGTTTCCAATAGTAGTAGTATAATAATATCATTATTAGTTATGTTAATATTTTTTATATATATATATATATATATATATATATATATATATATATATATACACTTTGTTTTTTATTATTATTATTTCCATATTTTATTACTATTATTTAGGTTATATTTTTTCTAATAATAACATTATTTTTTATTATTAGTGTTGAAAATTTTGTATTTATTTTTTATTATTATTTTTCTTATTTTTTCTTATTATTACTATTAATATTATTCTATTTTTATTAAAAATTTTTTAAAGATTATTTTTCTTTTTTTAATATAATTATTATTATTTAAGATGTTTTTAAGATTGTTTTTTAATGTTATTTACCTTTTTCTTACTAAGAGTTATCATTTTAACTAAATTTATAATATATTACTACTAGTGTTATGTTGTAATTTATATTAGGAAGTATGATTTATGATTTATTTTTACCATAAATATATCCCATAGTAGGTATAATTAATTTAATATTAAATCCCATGTTGTTTTTCTAAGAATGAAGATAATTGTAATGGACATTGATTTCGATCTAAGACATTTTTAATTATTTTAAATTCTTTTCTATCTATACTACTTGCTCTCATTCTTTTTATTTACTTTTTCTCTTATTTTTGAAGTTGTTTTTCAAGTTTTTTTACGTTTATCTTCCTAACGTTTCCTTTTTTCCTATATTTAATTATAAGTTTTATTTTTTATTACTTTTAATTATTTTAACTGAATTTTTAATATATGAATTTTTAAAATAATATTAATAGTAGTTATTTTTTCAATTTGTATTAAAATTATGATTTACAATTTATTTTTTTTACTGTAAATATATCTCATTATATTTAAAACTAAATTTCAATGTTAAATTTTCCATGTCATGTTTTTCTAAGAAAGCAGATGAGTCACTATAGACACTGTCATTACTTGTTGTTAACCTTTATTTCTCAGTATACTATTTGTTTTTTTATTTCTATTTCGTTTCTTTTTTCTCTTCTTTTCCATTTATCTATTGTCTACTTTTTCTTTCTTCTTTCTTTTTTCTATCATTCCGGTTCTTTTTAACTCGGCAGGGAATTTTTTTGTAAATTACCGTTACAAATGTCTATTCTAAATATGGACATGTGAGCGTCTGTGTAAAATATTGGGGTGGGGGGATATTTTGAAGATCAACTGTTGTATCACTTGGGTCTGACGAGCCACCAGGTTATCATTGTGTGGCAGCGAAATATGTATTACCTATTGAAATTGTAACATATCAAAAGTTTTTTCTAAATTATATTACTCTGTTAAATTAAATAGATGAATTTAACATTGAGTTCTTCTGAGTTCACCTCTATTGAAATTTACCTGGATAATATACCAAGTGTTCTATGTTTTATATATATATATATATATTGTTACAGATATATAGATAGCAGCACACACACACACACACACACACCTACGATAATAACAGTTCTATAATAATTTATTATGAGAATAGCCTTTGTATAGCAACAAGAGGTCGATCATGTGAATGACCAGTGATAGTTTTGGAATAGCAGGTCAAGGATAGGTGACCCAGATAAACGCCAAACAGGAAATAAACCAGACATTGAAGTCGGTTGCAACTCGTGGAAGCAGCAGGAGTTAAAATTTGTGCCAAAAGAAAATCATGTAAGAGAAACTTAAAGTAGAAATTTAGTCAGTTGCTTGTTGGTTCTTGACAAAGAAAGTCATGTTTGCTGAACTCTGATAAACGATGAGGGAAAAAAAAGTGCATTTGGAGAAAATAGCATAAATCAACCCATTCCATCTTAAGCAACTCTGGATTAGAAAAAAAGACCAAGTGTATAAATTCTTATTCATCAAAACAAGAAAGAAAACAAAATTGTGACTTGTGTCGAGAAAGAAAGAAATATAACAACGAAGATGAAGCGAAGTTATATTAATATTTGTATGTTGAATCATACTCGTTGAAAGAAAAATATAGCTGTGAAGTTGATAGAAGTTGTAATGTAATTCGTATGCTGATTTCAGTTTATTCGAGAAAAAGAAAGTGAAACCAAGTAATTTATCAAGAGAAGAAGAGAAAGGAAAGAGAGATAACGATGCAGAGAAGTCACCAGCTAAAAGAAGCTATGTTGAAGATAAAGAACACAGAATTATTTGCATGCAGAAAGGATGACGCTGATTGAAAAAAAGAATAAAGAAATATGAGGACATCTCAGAATCGCTGTGTGCTGAAAAGAAAGCTGCTTTGAAGATAAAGAAAATAGAACTATTTAAATTTCAAGTGTATAAAGAAAGAAGATAAAGAAAGAAGAGAAGAGACGGTAAAAGAAAGAGAGAAGAAACTGATACAAAGATAAGTTATCGAGTAATTAGACCCACGTTAGAACACACATGCACTTCCATGAATACTATGTTATTACACACACCATACCACGTGTTTCAAATAATAATATAATCTCCCCATCTTGTTGTTTGTTGTTATCTTGCATTTGTAATCGCCTGTTCTTTGTTCATATTTCCTACTGTATATTGTAATTTAATATTTCGACCACATTGGGTATCCGAAAATAATTTTGAGGTTAAGGTTATTATTGGACATTAAGATTTCTTTTTTTTTTATTTTTATTCTTTTGAATTTCATTAAAATATTATATCAAAATTATATTGTCTCAACGTTCATTATTTTCTTATTCAAATCATTGTCCATTTGTCACGATCTGGGATAGATAATCAGTATCTATCCATAGATGTGAAAATGCAATTTATCTGAAGCGACATATGAACATCTTGATGGGCATTGTCGGTACGGGTATGTGACAATATATAAATCAAACACCAAATGTTTTTTTTTTTGTTTTTAAATGTACTTTTGAAAAGAAGGCTATGAATATCATATAGAAAAAGAAATTTAGCAGAATATTGAAGTTTTACTTGGTTAGCTATACACTCTATTCTAGTAATATGATATCTATAAAATTGTTGTATTCTACTGTTATTCAACAATAGAATTTACTCCTGTGAAATAGTTTAAGTTTCTTCTTACTAATATTGTATATCATTTTGTGGTTAGTCTTGAGAATTCTCAATACCTTTCAGAAGTTACTCTCATTAACTGACTCTTGTGGGAACTATCTAAGCTCACTCTCTCACTGTCTCTGTAATTTTTTTTTTTACATATTGTCTTTACTAGACACTTTCAGTCACTCTCACTAGAATAGTTCATTGAGTGTGTAGGTGATATACAATAAAAAATAGGACCAAATGATAAAAAAAATTTCTTGTCTTATTGACTTTATCTTAGTAAGTCTTCAAAACAAATTTCAAAAAGACAAATCGGACTGAATCTCTTTGAACTTCTTTTTCCTTTACTATGAAACTGAATGTTTATGTTGAATTGCAGATTATTGTATAAACCAGTTTAAAAGATGTCATTGTTTATTTGCTACTTTTTCAGTCGTCCTGTTAATTTAATAAGCTTTAGAGATCATGTCACTCGAATGTCATCGGATTCAGATTTTCAATTTGCTGAAGAATATGAGGTAAGTTTATTTGAACTTTATTTTTTATTCGGTCTTTAAGAGTTCTAATTGATCATAGAAATTGCCAATAATTTCTACAAGTGTCTCTGGCTTTAATAAAATCAGCAAGATTTCATGAATATTTTTTTTTTTTTACAAGTATCTGAGTTGATATATACCCTCATGGTGACATGAATCCATCACTTGGGCTTTTCGTAACATATTTTTTTATGATGCATTTATATTCTGCTATATATAGCATTGTTTGGAATTCAAAGACCCTATTTCAGTCTTTGGATTATCAAAGGATTGCATTAGAGTATTCCTAAAACACTATTGCAACCAATAATTAAAACTTTTCTATTCTCCAGAATCAAACTTATTTAAACATCAAATTAACATTTTTTTTAATGTGAAGTAGAGGTAGGACTCTAACAAATACATTGTCCATATCTTAATGTAGACATGCATTTATAAAAGTGATTTCTTTCCTGGACAAAGTCTATAAAAACTGTCCAATAATCTGTGAATCTGATCACTTTCAACTAATTTATTAGTTATTATAATTTATTATTATCAAGGATCCCTTTTTGTTTAACTGAATATGAAGATTTTATACGTTTATATAATATATACATAGGGTGTTATGGGTAAATTATTGCCATTTTATATTTTGAATTTTGTGTATGCATGTTATTTGTTTTTGTCGACTGCACAGTATAGTAGGGTCAGTTGGACATTGTTCTTGAGAAAAAAGCACCATGATGCAATTCTCTCTCTCAGAAAATTGGAAATGACATACTGTACTGCAATTTGCACCAGAATTTTCAATGCAAACATTTCAGAGTGTTTGGGTGTCAATCTGAGGACAGTGAAGTGCATTCAAGAAGAGTTGGATGATTCTAATGGTGATAATGAAGGTAATGCAACTTGGAAAACTCACTCTAATCTTTTAAGAAAAGAACTCCTTAGTTTATTGGTGAGGGCCTTTATGGAGACCCTCACTAATATGGCATGAAGATATTTTTTAAATTTTCAATTACCTCAGCATTTTTTTTTTTTTTAAATCATATCACCCCAAGCAAGGCGGTAACGCCACTGATGTGCAGGGGGCTACGTAAGAGTGAAAAAATTGGTAAAGAGAAAGCCGGAAACCACATCCTAAACAGGAAACAAGGGATGAGCCTCTTCACCTGTTCAATAGACGTGGTTGGAGTGTGAACCAGGCAATAGTTTAGTCTATCTACTCCAATTGAAAAAAAGAAAAAGAAAAGAGTGAAAAGATTGGAAAAGAGAGAGACTGATAGCAGTAGTTCAAACTACAAAAAACAGTCATACTGGTACTGGACTTTAGGGAACTAAATGCCCATGTGGCATGTCGCACAGGCAGTGATACCATAGACATACAAGGAGCATACATATTGTTTGACCAGAGTAGAGTTTGAGATAATGCCGGCTTTGCTTAAAACCATGCTTGAAAGAGGAGAAAAAAAGATACAGAGTGTCACCAATCCTTATATTGATGATATTTTGGTGGATGAATCAATTTCAACTGTGAAGGAAGTGACATGTCATTTGAAGAAATTTGGTCTAATAGCAAAACCTCCAGAACCGTTAAATGAAAGCATCCAAAGGTCATGCTGAGGAGTGAGGAAAGGGATGGCCTGCTAGGGTACAAATTAGAGGAGATGTAGTGACTGAAGTTCGGTCAGCAAATAATGCTACTGTTGATGGCGTGTCTTGACACATTTTGGACATTCAAACAGTAAGATGCTTTTTGATTGATGAGGTATACACAACAGAATCACAGGATGAAGCTGATTGTAAAAAGGTACAGAGACCTGCCAACAAGAGAGACATCTACTCTACTGGTTGAAACATTATGTAATGTAAATAGAAATGATCTTAGAAGATCACAGTAGCATGTGCACATAATTGATATTATTGAGAATTGGCTTCTTTGTTTTTATTATTAATGCTTACATTATTTTTAACTGAGTATTATGGTCATATTTTCCACAAGTACATTGCAGACAAAGGTTGGTAGGCCTTCCTATGTGTTTAAGTGAGTCCTAATGGAGTTATGATCCAAAAGATGTAAACCAATTTTTATTAATATCCATTTAAACACATGGAGACCTACCAATCTCTGCTCGCAACATACTTGCCAAAAATATGACCAGAATACTCATCTACATGCAAAATAGGTTAAAAATAATATAAGCATTAATAATAAAAATGAAGAAGCCAACTTTCATTAATATCAATTATCAACATAGCCAAAACATACTGACAGTATTTGGAAATTAAAAAAAAGAATCATCCTCATTCCTATGTATACACACACAAACACCCACCCACACAAACACCCATTCAGTTAAACAAAAATAAAAACATCTTTGATTATGACTAATAGATTAGTTAACAGTACTCTGATAATTTGGGCAGTTTTACATACTCTATCCAAAAAAACAAATTAGCTTGTATAAATGCAAGAAAAATTTAACAAAAAGCTTAATTACAGTGTTTTGTCAGTCGTCTATAATGAAACCTACACACACACACACACACACAGTATGGGTCATTCCATATCAAATCACTTAGTTCTCCCCAGATATCACAATCTCAGATTCTTCCCAGGTAAAAAACAAAAAACAAAAAAAAACTACATACCTATACTAAGGAGATAGAAAAATCCCAAATGTAAGTTTGTATCTTGAATAGTTCCAATATGAATAATTTTTGAAATTTTGTCAGATGAGCATTTGTCCCAATTTCTTTCAATTTTTCTATGATTTGTAAATCTATCCAATTCAGTGCTTTTGTATTTATTATTTTGTAAACCTGTAAAAATGCCTACAAATAGACAGAGAAAGCCATTTTATTTCAACCAGTTATGAATAGCATTCTGCAATCATTTTGTTCTTTTAAAGAAAAATTACATGATTAAGAGCAATTTTATCATTTTTGGTATTTAAATGCTATTCTTTAAATGAAGATGATATCAGCATTGCAAATTTCATAGAAATGAAATTGACTACAAGAGAAGAAATGATAAAAAAATGGCTAGTCTCTTTGTTGCTTTTTACATGAATGTTATACATTTTTTTTTATTATCTCATCATTTTACTATGCATGATTTTTTTTCAACTTTACAATTTTGCTATCTACAGATAAAAGTAAACAATGATGTGGTCTTCAAGAGGCTTTCAATTGTCAGCTTTTTTATTTTCTACTTAAATCTGATAAACATAGTGTTTGGTGGCTCGTCATTTATTGTGATTTTAAGTTTCTTGTAGGAGATGAATCATGTCAGAAAAGTAAATATGTAACATTACTGATACCCAAACATTTATGTTTAGGCACATCACTGTAGAATATTGCTGTCATATCTGGGCTGGGTTTACCTAATCCTCACTACTCAGCCTTGATAGTGTAGAGTATGACTTATTTTCCACACTGCAACCTCTTTCCCCACAGATGCAATGTCACAATTCCTTATCACTTATTCCGTTTCTGTTTTCATGGCAAATGTTTAAATGAGATCCATATGTTTTCTATTTTTTTTTTTTTTTTTTTGCTCTACTTTTTTAGACCTTTACAGCTAAGATCCATCATGCTATGTCCACAGAGTCTAACCACCTTTATTTCTTTCATATTCTAATCATAAGGAGGAAGTTCCACTCAGCTTTTTCCCCAAGAACTGTTTCTATCATTTTGGCATATTTTCTCTACTTTTGTCACTTCGGCCTTTCACATAATCTTGCATTTCTTTCCTGTTCTCTCCATGTGTGAATCTTATTTAATCTATAGTTGAGTGTCTTCTCAAATCATTATGGATGAAATTATTTGTCAAAGTATATAATAAAAATTACTTTTGTAATCCCTTCCTCCATCACAATGTATTTTTCCAACACATTAATTTCGAAAAATAAAATCCATGGTATTGATTCTTTTGTAAATTACAGGATTTAAAGGATGTTGGTAAAAGTCAAGAATTGATTACAGCCCAACTCATGTGCAACCGCAACAAAAACCGATTTGCCAATATTTTGCCTTATGACCATTCGAGAGTGAAACTTAGTTCAGTTGATGATGAAGAAGGTTCTGATTACATTAATGCCAATTACCTTCCTGTAAGTATTATTATTATTCTTGACTTGCTCATAGTCCTTAATTTCAATCATAGCATCAATTCTTGTATTGGGTCTGGAATTTGATTGTTTCTCTCTCATCACCTGGTGTCAAGGCCATATACAAGATGATAATGAAAGAGCAACAATATTCTTTTGTTAGGACATTAGAACAAAAGTGACAAGTTACAATATGAAGAAAATTTGAAACTCCATCACTATTCAAACAGCAAGTTGAATTTTCTTTATAAGAAAGATTATTGAAAAAAAAGATATGTATAATATCAATAATAAAACTAGTCTTTCTCAAGGAAATGTAAAGACTAGTTGTTTTGAGAGAAAAAACATTGGCAATCTTGCAGAGTTATGATGCCTGTTGAAATATTCATGGACTGAATCCTGTTTTTGTTTGTTGCAGGGTTTTAATTCTCGTCGTGAATATATTGTTACCCAAGGGCCCCTGTGTTCTACCCGTGATGACTTCTGGAGAATGATATCAGAACAGAATGTTCACAACATTGTGATGCTGACCAGATGTGTAGAGAAATTACGAGTAAGTAATAATAAAGTAAAATCCTCACCAAGAGATAAAGATTGCAGCATTTTATTTAGACTTTCCAACTCAGTTGTCCATACCATTCCTACTTTGAATTTAAAATTTAACATCTTTCAACTCTACTGAACAATATCATTATATATTGCACTTAACTAATGAAGTAAGTAAATAATAAGACTATAAATAATGTTATGGTAAAAATAATTGTTTGTTTGTGTAATTTTCTTTTCATTGCATGCTGTATATTTTTCTCTTATGCCATTGATTTTTATTATTTTTTAGACAGATTAGATGATGGTAGTGAGATTAAATCGGTTATTTGCTAGAATAATGACAGAAAATCTGACTGGCTTAAGCTGCACCAATAAAACAAAGATCTGATAATTGATTCATTCAATCTAGTGACTACCAACATCATTATCATCATCATCATCACTGAATCAGTTCTTGTCTGTCTTCACAATAACAATTTCTTTTTTCTGCTGGAGAATCTCTATTCAATTAATAACCTTCGTTTTGAGAATTTTCATTTTTTGAAGCACAAGATCAGTATTTAATTATCAAATTGGGTTGTAAAGCAAAGGATGTGGGCAAAAATAATTCATAATTTGTATGTTTATGCATTCCCCTCCAGCTAGCTTTACTGTACATGCTACAGTAACGTCAAAGAAAATGTGTAAATGCTTAGAAGAGAAATTGTGGGGCTACAATAGTTTCTACTTTCAAATTATCAGATAATTTTTATGAAATTTTCATGGTGCAAACTTTTTGAGTCTGTGCAAAATTTTTTTTTTCCAGGAAAAATGTGACCAATACTGGCCTGAGAGTGGTGATCCTGTATTTTATGGAGATGTTCAGGTGGCAAAGATGCATGAAACTATAACACCAGATTGGACAGTAACTGAATTTAAAATAAATTTAGTATGTCAAGATTTTTTTTTCCAATTCATTTATATTGTAACACATAAATGATGTATTGTTGTCTTTATCATTTATGTTATTCATTTATACTTTATATTTCAGATGTATTTTAATAAGTAGATTGAAGTTTATTGTTGATCTAACTTATTATATTTTATAAGGTACTGAATCTGAATTCTTAGCTACTTAATAATAAAAGTGATAAAGATAAAAAGTTTAGCTAATTTTGTTTTAGTTCAATGTACTCAAACACATACACTCCTGATCAAAATTTTAAGACCACTTAAAAATCTTTAAAAAGAAATATTTTTTTTACGAATAGATTTTAAACTCCTTCCATTTAAGGTTACCAATACTACAATCTAAAAGGTTATGGAAACAAGAAGCTATATTCCAAACATTTTATTTAGAAATTTACATTTTTATAAAATGAGGCGATTTACAAATGATCAAAATTAAAAGACCAGAGACAAAAATTCTATGAAATTGTACAAAAAGTGTATGAAAACATTCAACAACTAAATTTAATAATGAGTTCTACCTCCACTGCTTTTGATGACTTCAAAAATTCTGTCGGGCATGCTAGAAATAAGCGTTTCCATTAAGGTGCGGGGGATGTTGCTCCAGCTTCTGAAGATGGCTTCACGAAGTTCATTTTTTGTTGAATATTGTTTGCCATTTTGACAAACATCTCTTGTTATCCATCCTCAAACATTTTCAATTGGTTTCAAGTCTGGTGAGCATGCAGGATGTCCCAAGAGATGGACCCCATTTTCTTGTAGAAAGGTCAAGGTCCGTCTTGCTGCATGGATTGCAGCATTATTCTGTTGGAATAATCATCCATCCACACACGAACAATGGCCCTCCATCATCAATGATGCTTTTTGTAGCATGCTAACATAACCAGCCGCTGTTTGACAACCCTGCACCACCTGGAGCTCCATCGTCCCTCTGTAGGAAAAGGCACCCCATACCATTAGGGACTCTCTACCACTATGACATGTGGAGAAAATTTCAGGAGGCATGTTTTTGTTATGCCAATATCATTGGAAGCCATCAGGACCATCTAGATTGAATTTTTTCTCGTCAGAAAACAGGACTTTCTTCCACTTCTCAATGTCCCATGTTTGGTATTCACAACCAAACTTTAAGTAGTCCACCTTGTGACATGGAAGCAGCTGAGGAATTTGTTTACGCTTTTTATTGACCATGCCTTTTTGTCATAAGTGCCGTCTGATGGTTACGGGATTGCAATCAGCACCTATGACTGCCTTAATTTTACTAGAAGAAAGTCCCGCCTCTTTCATAACAACCCATCTTATTCTCTTACTCAATGCAGGAGAAATTTTTTGGGGCCTACCAGAGGATTTTGCTTTTCCATAATTCTCACTGTTCTTTAGAAAGTTGCAAATCACAGTTTTACTGTGATTTACCTTAGCTGCGATCACCCGCTGTGACAAACCATGCTTATGGAATTCTAGAATTCAAGAACGCTCAACTTTGGTAAGTTTGCTTGCTTTAGGCATGGTAACACCTTTACGCAGTGATTGCTAATCTTTAACTGAACTAAAAACATTGGAATTGCCATAGATCTAACAATTTATACCCCTGGTCTTATAATTTTGATTATGCGTAAATCGCCTCATTTTATAAAAATGTAAATTTCTAAATAAAATGTTTGGAATGTAGCTTTTTGTTTCCATAACCTTTTAGATTGTAGTATTGGTAACCTTAAGTGGTAGGAGTTTAAAATCTATCTGTAAAAAAAAAATTTCTTTTTAAAGATTTTTAAGTGGTCTTAAATTTTGATCAGTTAGTGTACATAAAAAATAATTTAATTCAAAAGCTAAAAATTTTAGTATTCCCCCACCTTCCTGTGCATATGTAGTTACTGAAACATAAATATCACTTTAGTCTAATGAAGTCCTAAAAGACAAAAATATTTTTTTCACTTTGTCATTAATTTTTCTAACATTTGAAATCTTAAAAAAAAAAAAAAGAAGATTGATATAAACAATAAAATACAGTGTCAAAAACTGTACCTTTCCCAAGCTGAAATCAATCAAAAAGTTCATTAATTTTAAAATGTTGATAGTGATTGCATTCTAATTTGAAGTTTTAATCTGATTATTTGGTTTGGTTTGTGTTTCAGTATAAAGAAACGTTACTTCCTTGCAGAATTTTAGAACAAGGCCAACCTAAACCCCTGCAAAACATGGAAATCATGTCAACCTCTCCCTGACATGAGATATTTATAAAGCCTTGATTTAAAAAAACACTTTTTAAAAGATTCTGTTATCATAAGATTATTTTTAAAACTTATGTGCTGTAAATCTGTATTGATTCAGAGATGATATATTGTTATCAATCTTGGATTTTATGCTGGTATATTCTGTAATAGTACATCACCCCCAGTGATCAAAGTGAATTGCCAACTGCCTCATTGATAATGTTATTGTCAAAGAAGATAATTCACAAAAATTTGTCCCCAGCTGCTTTGTGTGTTTAGCAATAATAGAAACATAAACAATCAGGATGTTGTTAAGAATGTGTAAGCGTAACAGGTGTTGGCATGGAAAGTGAAATCCATACACCAAGTTCAAATTCACACAAATGCCCTTGGGAAAGATTTGAATTTCTCTTCAATAGGAAACCACTCCTCCATTCCATTTCCCAAGATGTTATTGTAATTCACAGGTAATAAAGAAATAGAATCTGTGGAGGACCATGATAGCTGATGTATTTAAAAAACATGGCATTTAATTTTACTGTTATGAATTAGGAAACCAGTTTAGTTAAAAATTGTTTACTTAAAGATTTCCTTTTGCTGAGAGGATGTGTTTTTTTTTTTTTTTTTGTAAAAGATTATTTACATTGAATTTGTTTTTTTCGATCAAGGGACAGAAATCATGGAACGTCCGTCATTTTCATTTCACATCATGGCCAGATTTTGGAGTTCCCAGTTCACCACAAGTTCTTGTCAATTTTGTGCAAACAGTGCGTAAAAGTTTAATAAAAACTGGTCCAATTGTTGTTCATTGCAGGTAATTACAAACGGTTTAAATCCTCAACTGAATAGTATAGCAATGATTCATTTTGGAAATGAAAAAATAATTATTTTATGAGGGTGGATTAATTAGTTTGACACAATTATTAGAAGAACTTTTTAGCTATATATTGAAACTTTCTGATCAACCTGCAATCTATTGAGAAGCATTAAATACACTGACACAGGAGATTATGCAGATTTTCTTCATTAGTTCATGTGCATATGTAAAAGATAAGGTATAAATTAGGTACTTCTACTTTTTCATTATTTTATCATCCAAATGTTTGTTGTTAAAAGGAGAGACTAAAGTATTTTTAATTATTTTGTAATATTTTTAATCCTTTCTAACATATTTGAAATTTTGTGTCAATGGGAGACCAGAGTTGACAATGGAAACTTTAGCACCTTTGTTTTCAGTGAAAAACACATTAATTTTGAAATTCTTACAAAAATCAAATAATTGTTAGATTTTAATGAAACTTTCAGGACTTATTCACAAATGAATGAATTTATTTATGAAATTATAGTTTTTATAAAATCTTTTTATACATCTAAAAAAATGAAAAGTACACAATAGTATTTTGCTTATTGGAACTAGTAAATTTAATCTTTTAGCTTTCAACTAAAAAAAATGAAAGCTTAAAGAAAGCTTTTTAATTTATAAAAGTTCATTTGAAAACTTAGAAAATCTGCATTAAAATCATTAAAAACATTAAAATGAGTACCATCATTTTATAGAGGTTAGATAAAGAGTTTGCTTGTATTTTGTGTAAACTTTTTAATCTTTTTTTTTTCTTTTTTTTATTTTGCAGTGCTGGAGTAGGTCGTTCTGGAACATTTATTGCAGTTGATCATTGCATGCAGCATGTTCAAGTACATGATTATGTTGATGTTCTTGGTGTGGTCCATGAGATGAGAATGCATCGAGTATTAATGGTGCAAACAGAGGTAAGGCCTTAACTTTGATTTAGTCTTTGGAACTTTTGGCAGCATCAGTTTTACTCACTATTTACTATTATGATATCTTGTGATAAGACAAGTTAAAATAACTCCTAACAAAGGTTAAAGTATAAAAGCAATATTAAGAGACATGAGCAGAATCTTATTTTAATTCACAAATTGGATTTTCTCTTACCTCATCAATTTGCTGTATCTATGCATAAAACAAGTGTTACTAATAAGAGTTTGTAATTTGAATGTGACCAATTGAGCAGAAACAGAAATATTAACAATTTACTTTCAATCTTTTTTGCACAAATAAATGCAAAACTGTTATAAAAAATTGAGACATGAAAATCATTATTTGGTTTGGATATTTTTTTTTTTAAATAAATTTAACTTTTTTTATATTGCTTTCAAATATGAATAGCATTAATGTAATTTGAAAATATTCATAAATTAATTAAAATGCACAAATTATAATTTCAGTAAAGCAAAAGCTTTCAGTAAAACATTTGAAAATGAAATTTCTAATTGTTCACCATTTAAATACAATCCTAGATGTGTATGTATATATAATTCTGACATGAGTGTACTAGCCAGGTGAAAAAATTCTCATTAATTTATAAAACAAAATGGCAACTTCGTATTTTAATTGTTTTCTTAATTGACAATGACACAATATATTAAGTTTTTTTTCTTTTGCTGATTGTGCCACTTTACATTGATTGTTCAACTTTCATGAAAAATAATCATTTTGTTGACCTCAACAGGAGATTTTGTACTATAATTTACAAATCATTATTTTTTCACTTAAAATATTTCATATTCTCACATTTATAAAATTCTTATTGTTTATTTTTTAACAATCGTTCATATTATTAAACTTGTGGTTCAATTTTTCCTGGCATCAAAGATGGTTTCTACCTCAGATTGTGGACCTTTCAAATTATTTGGTAGATTGGTGCATATATTTATATTTATGGTTTTGATTTTTTATGAATGTGGTTCATACAAAATAAATGAACATTTTTATATCTATTATAGCAACAATATATCTACATCCACCAGTGTTTGCTAAATGCTTTAGAAACCAATGAAAGCGAAGATATTTACCAGAACGTCATGGTTAACCAAAATGGTGGACATGATAACCAAGCTTTCTTGGAGGGTATGTAGTTTATATTTTCTGTATTTATAGGAATTTCAGTTTTTCATAATATTCTATTGATATCTGTATTATAAGCAGTAATCTAAAAAGTATTAATTTTTGAAAGATTATTATATCTCATAAGTAATATGAAAAATTGGCTAAAAGATTTAAACTTCATTTCAGCTTGAGTACTACAGTGTAATTAAATGGCTCGGACTTCCATAGATTTCTTCTGAAATAATATCAGTTAGATACTCAGGATTTAATTCTATTAGTTTACTTTTGATAGCTTTAAACAATTTGTTTTGAAGGCCACTTCTAACATTAGTTTTTGATCATATGATGTTTAAATTTATTATCGTTTTCTGTTTTTAGACGACGAAGGTATTCATGTAGCTTGACTAGAAGATTGGAAACCAGTTCCTCTTGGAGAAGCAGTGTCAGCAGAGAGCAGAATGTAGTTTTAATCTTTAAAAAAAAAAAGTTTATCATAATGATCTACTTGCATCATCACACACACAATGCAAAAAGATTTGCCATAAAAGAATTTAAAAGAATCAATAACAAATTATTTTTATTAAATTTTTTTTTTTAATTTGATATTTTTTTTCTTGTTGCATTTTACTCAGTTTCCTCAATTTATCTTCAAAACAATTTCTCTATAAATTTTTTACCAAACTTTTTGAAATCTGCATTTTTATTGAAAAATTGAATGAAACAAAAAAAAAAAAAAAATAAACATTTTTTCCTTTACAATTCAATAAATTAATGGTCTTTTTAACCAGAAGTAAATTCATATTTAAAATGTTGCACCATTAATTTAACAATTTTTAACTGAGGGAAAATTTTATCTGCAGATCATTGATGCAAAAATAGAAAAAAAAATGGTATAATTGAATCAAAATGAGTGTTTTCTTTATATACATAATTTTTCGACACAAACAACCCCTTTCCTTAGTTTTTTTTTCTAATGATTTTTAGTGGGTGAGAGCGGGGAAATTATAATTCTTAGTATTATCAATGCCTACACATTAGACTTGATCAGTCAATGAATATTCAGGTTAGTGTAGTGACCCAGAATTTAGGCTATTCATCTTCGTATTTTTACAATCATTTTTCACAGATGTGACTTTACATCCTGAATATTTTACAATTAAAAACATTCCAATTGATTCTGCTTTTTCTTTCTCCATCATATTTTATACAATACACATATTGTTTTCTCTGCCTTTATATATAAAAGGTTCACAGTTACAAAGTTTTACAATTTTTTTGTGTAAATACCTTTTTAACCACAATTATTTGTTAAAAACCATGTTTATATATCATTTTGTCTTAACATTTCTAGAAGAAAAAATGTGTGTGCATATATTATATACACACACACGTGTGTGTGCACTAAATAAAATAAACCAGTTTTTAATAAAAATCTTACTGTAATCTCCACCGTGGCTTATAAATTAATATTCCACAATGAACAAAAAAAAGTCTGTTTTATGAAATGGATGAAGCCAAATAAGAAAAGCCTTTAAGAAATTTGAAAATCTGTTAAAGGAAACAGAACTAGAGCAGTGTGTAAATAAGAAATCAAAACAATTTCATATATCAAATCAGGCTTGTGATTTTTATTTAATCATTATAAAAACTGAAAATAGTAAGAGGTTGTATATTATTAATTTAGCAACTAATTCTCTAGATCTTATTGTGACCAGAATAGCATTTTTGTATATGGTTATGGCCTCAGAAAACATTGCATGAAATAAGTCTACTTACCTCATTAAAATTTATCTTATTTTAGAGTAATAAGCTGCATTAGAATTTAAACTGAATTTATTTTTGCTTCAAATTTCAATTTTACTCTTCATTTGGAAGAGTTGAGTAAATAACGAATATTTTGTAGAAAAAGATTTCCTGAAATTCATTTGATTCAAATGCATCTTTCTAGCCTCTGCAACTGACTGTTTTACAGATGCTGCTGACATAAACCCACTTGTTTTCACTCAATATATATTAATGTTAACAAATGTATTTTTCTTGCCTAAATATATATATCTTTGAATATTATGTCTGAATATGTTTTATTCAGAGGTAATATTCAAAAATATATATTTAGGCTATTATGTAATATTTTTACAATTGTAAAATATTACATAATATGACTGTTCACAGGCATTTTCCTGTTTTCTGTGTCTATGCCTATTCTGGATCATAATAAATTTATTATAACATTTTAAATGTACCCTGTTAACTACTTTTTTAAAAGGTGCTTAATTTTGACTCATTGGAAATCACAGTGACTATCTAAATAAAAATATATTCTTCTGTAATACTTACTGGTGCTTATACCCTAATTTGTAATCTGCATGAATTTAAATCCAATAGTTTTTAGGAATGAGCTTATTTAAATATATATATATATATATATATAATCATCAACACATCCATGGTGTTTACTTTCTAGGCAATGACTTCAGTCTTTGTCATATTTCAAAAACTAAAATAAAAAACTTATGTAAGCATTTAGAATAGGACAATTATATTTTAAATTCTTTAAAATTCTATTACTTTTTAATTGTTTAATCCAGAGATTTAAACTTTATTTCTAATAAAGATATAGTATCTCTATTAGTTCAAAAGATATTTTACAATCTCTAAAGCCATTTAACAATTCTCTATGACAACAGAATCAGTTCATGACAACAAAACTTGCTGTGTAATTTTTTTTATTTATTCCTTTGAGAATTAAAGATTATTATTTCAATTTTTTTTAAAATAATGAAAAATTTATAATTATTTTTTTATGAAAATATTTAATAAAAAGAAATTATCATCTTCTGGTGGTTGTTTTTTTTATTTTTTTTATTTATTTATAAATGAATAACTTCTGTGCTCACAACACTTAAAATGTTCATTTTTGTGAGCACCAATTGTTCTTTTAGTTAAGAAAAAAAACAAAAAAACTTCTAGAATATTTTACATTATTAAGCTTAGTTCATTAACGAAGAAGTCACCAATAGGGAAAGCTGGTAGGTATATCCCCACCTCAGAATATTACCAGTCAAACTTAAATCACCAAAACCTCTTGATATTATTTTTACTAACATCTTGAGCATTCATACTAACTTTTGTAGTGTAGAATCTTTCCTCCACGAAAATACCCTGACATCCTAGCGCTCTGTGAGACTAATCTCAACCCCTCAATTCCCTCCTCTGACTATCTTCCCCTTTTAAGGAAGGATTCCACCATCCATATGCATGGGCTGGGGCTGGGGTCTATGTTACTGAACACCTCCCTATAGCTAGAATCCCCTGACTACCAATATATGTGTCTCTGCCTGTCACTTCTCACTTCAGTTATCTACCTTTTCTTCCACTACCATTCCCCCTCCTCTCCTGACTGCTCCCTGCTAGACAGCATTTCTGAAAATATAGATAAGGCTACTTCCTCCCACCCATTTGCTCACATATTTGTGTTCGGAGATCTTAACGCCTATCATGCTGAGTGGCTAAAAGACTCCATTACTGATTCAGCTGGCGCCACGCCATGAACTTTGCCATTTCCTAATCCCTTACATAAGTAGTGGATTTCCCCTCATGCTTTCCCAGCATCCCCTCAGGACACACCTCTCTACTAGATCTATGCTTCACCTCTGTACCTGACTCCTGCCAAGTCTCGCTGCTTTGCCCTCTTGGCAACTTTGATCATGTTGTCTCTCTCAGTATTTCTCACCACTTTCAATCACCCAAGAGCCTCCTACCTACAGGATCTACTGCTAGCAAAGAGCTGACTGGGATGTGTTTTGTGATTTCCTACCAACCAGTAAGTTTTGTCTCATTCCTTCCCACTGGTTCTCTCTTGCCTGTTCGGCCACCATTGCTCACAGGAACCACTACTTTCAACTATTTCGGAGACATGCATCTGACCACAACAGGCGCTTATTTACCTCTGCTCATAAGGAGTGCAAGAGGATCCAGCAGTTGTTTGCTGAGAGAATGAGACAGCAAATAGCTGAGCACAAGGTCAGCTCCAAGGACTACTGGCGGCTATGCAAATGTGTGCTGAACAACAGTAAATCCTCCATCCCTCCCTTAATGAATTTGAGGTCCTCACAGCATCAGTGGACAAAGCCGAGTACTTTGCTTGCAGATTCTCATCCAACTTCACATTTGACTTGTCTCGAGTACCCACACATGACTTCCCTATTAGAACTGAGGCTTTATTGAATGATGTTTAAATTACCCCATCACTGGTATCTAAAGTAATATCAAAACTTGACCCCCATAAGGCAAGTGAAGGTGATGGAATCCTGGTCATTGTCCTTAAGAAATGTCCTGAACTCTCCTCTGTCCTCTCTAAACTCTATAATTACTTCCTGTATGCTGGAAGTCCTCTTCTATGGTTCCTGTATTGAAGAACTTGGGGAAACTCTTGAACCCATCCAACTATTGCCCTATTAGCCTCCTACCAATTTTCGGGAAAGTGTTTGAGGCCATTATTAATGCTGAAATAGTCAAACATCTTACTGCCTATAAACTATTCTCAGACAGGCAGTATGGTTTCCGCTTTGCCAGGTTCACGGTCAATATGCTAACAACCATCATATGCCAGGCCCTTGATAAGTTCGGCAAGGCTCATGCTATTGCCCTGGACATCTTCAAGGCTTTTGATAGGGTTTGGCATGCTGGCTTTCTATGCAAGCTGTGAGGTTATTGTATCGCCGGACACTTGCTTGATCTGATTAAATCTTTCCTATCTAACTGCATAATGAAGGTCATCTTGAATGGGCATGCCTTCACATCCTACTGTACAAACGCTGGTGTCCCTCAGGGCTTGACGCTCTTTCTTATTTTCATAAATGATCTCCCAGACGTGATCAAGTCCCGAGTAGGCATCTACGCAGATGGCACCACAATTTACTCCCGCATCAGTAAGAAATCTGACGAGGCTGACAAACATAACCTCACTGTTACTCTTGAGAGGGATCTTCAATCAGTGCTGTTCATCTCAGTGTTCTTGACAGGCTCCAAACATCTGACGGGATGTGACTTCCATCTGTCTGTTCTATAGATATTTTCATGGCTTCTGCTCGATGAACTTAAGTCACTGGTGCCCCTGCTACAGGAGTTTACTCATGCAACTGGATCCCACCCATTCACAGTTAGATCAACCAAATGCAGCCGACAGTTCTACTCTATCAGCTTCTTTTCTCGCACTTCCCGCCTGTGGAACTCTCTTCCATATTCTTGCTTTCCTGGCAGTAGGAATTTAAATGCAATGTCAATACCCATCTCTTTCTATGTCATCCTGTATATCTTTTCCTTTCTCCTCTACCTTTGCAACTGTCATCACACCTGTATTCCCATCCTTCTCTTACACCCCCTGTCACTGGTTCGTCTTTCTCTTTACTCTTATGTAGGCCCCCTGTGCATCAGTGGCATTACCATTTTGCATGGGGTGAAATGATTTTTTAAAAAATTTATGGTTTGTGTGTATATAGGTCAAAGGGCTTCCCTAGAAATTGAGGGTTGACCTAGGAAACAAGATTTGGGGTAAACCCAAATGGAAGATTACCTACATACATGCACTTTCTGCACCAGAAACTGGGATGGGAGAAGGTTTCAACCACTCCTAAAAGCAAGAACACCCAAAACAAGGGATAAAATCTAAGGGATCAATCAAGAAGAATTTAAAATGGCATGAGATGATCTAGTGAATAGGAAGGGAGAGTGGTGATGGCTAAGAGATAGTGTATTACTTGAGAGAATGTAATTAGACATGTGTGGAAAAGATATTACAAATATTGATGGTCAAGAGATCAAAGCACCTGTAAATATACAGATGGTTAAAATGAAAATGAGATCAACCCCCTGTGAAATTGAAACAAGTTGTCATGCAGAAGTTATGGGGCCAGTAAAAGAGACAGAGGAAAGCAACGGATAACATATTTGAAGGACCTAATCAGGTGGATGACAGAACGAGGATTGCATGGTATAACGAGAAGGCGTGCTCAGAGCCACCAGGGATAGGGAAACGTGGAAAGCCAATGTCCTGAAGGGACAGGGCACATAGAAGAAGTAATTGCTAAGTGCTGTGAAATAGTGAGAGGAACAAACTTGAAAGGGAAGGAGGAGGAGACATGCCCATTATCACACATACAGAAGGAAGGTGAGAGAACACTAGTGAGAGTGGATTATGAATGGAACATTTTGCCTGACAGAGAGAGAGAGTGTGAGTCAGTTAAGCAGAAGTCTCTAAAAAGAGACAAAAAAAAATAAAATAAAACACATTTTAAATGCCTTTGGACTTAAATTTTGGTTTTATTTGAAAGATAAGTCTAGAGCTAATCTGAAATAAAAGAAAAGATCAATTTCCATATATAAATTTTTTCGAGTACATATACCAGGCACTCGACAGGAATGGCAAAGCCCAAACCGTAGCATTGGATATATCTAAGGCGTTCGACAGAGTTTGGCATGCTGGCCTTCTATGTAAACTGCGGAGCTATGGTATAACTGGACATTTGTTTAAACTAATCCAGTCATTCCTCTCTAACCGCACAATGAAGGTGGTATTAAACGGACATGCCTCTCAGAACTACCATACAAACGCAGGTGTCTCCCAAGGCTCCATCTTAGGTCCTACACTCTTCCTGATATACATTAATGATCTCCCTGATTCCATAAGAGCCCAAATAGGTTTGTACGCCGATGACACCACAGTTTACTCTCGCCTCCTACAAAAATCTGGTGTAGGCATCAAAGCTAACCTCGCAGCCAAGATTGAAAAAGACCTCCAATCCATATTGGACTGGGGTAAGAAATGGCTAGTAAATTTTAATGCTTCTAAAACGAAGCTACTCTCAATTAACCATCATTGACAATCTCACCTACCTCCCATTAGCATGGACCAGGCTTGCCTCCCAGAGAGTAAAACACTACACCTCCTTGGTCTCACACTTTCAGCGGACCTCAAATGGAATAACTATATCGAATCCATTGCTAAATCCGCTGCTATGAAAGTCGGTTCTCTGTGTAGGGCCTGGAAGTTTTTTCCGTCTAAATCTATCCTGCACATTTATAAATCTACCATCCGCCCGTGCATTGAATACTGCTGCCATATCTGGTCGGGTGCCCCTGTTGTTCTCCTCGGGCTTCTCGATAAGGTTCAGAGGAGGGTCTGTAATGTGATAGATACCGACTTGGCAGACCGCCTGCAGTCTCTCTCCCACTGGCACGACGTGGCTTCCCTGTGTCTCTTCTATAAATACTTCCACGGCTTCTGCTCTGATGAACTTAGATCACTAGTGCTCCCTAAATACGAATTTGAACAAGATACTAGATTAGCAACTAGATCCCACCCTTTTACAGTGAAACCGATAAAATGCAGCCGTAACTTCTACTCCAACAGTTTCTTTCCTCGCACTTCCCGACTGTGGAATTCTCTTCCAAATGATTGCTTCCCAGACGGCTACAATCTCCAGGAGTTTAAATGTAAGGTCAATAGACACCTCCTAACACACTAACCTGCTCCCATTCTATCAATCACTCTTCCCATCTGCCCAACCCTCATCCTCGCTATCCTTACTCATCTGTCACCTTCCTCCTGACATTCCCTATGTCTAACCACTCCTTCTCTTTACCTTCCCCTATGTAGCCTCATGCGCAATAGTGGCAGTGGAATGCCTTGCTTGGGGTGAGATGATTTAAAAAAAAAAAAAAAAAAAAAAAGGTAATGTTTACCTTTTACTTAAAATGAAAGTAACTTTATTTACATGCAATTCACCCAGTGACAATGCTAACTAAACAAAACAAGCAGATCAGGGATTTGAAAGAGATTCAGAAGAATGCAATATAGATAACTTTAGCAGAATTAAAAAGGAAAAAAATGAAGATCAGAATGGAAAAATAGAGGAGGAATTTCTCTTAACAATAGGATTGAGAAATGTCATGATTATTCCAAGAGGGTGAAGTATGGAAGGAGTGGATGAGGCCAAAGCCTCTTAGGGTCAGTTTTTAAGAGTAAACATGGTCACGGTGAAGGAATTTTCCTGGTGAATCCGGGATTTTCTTATTTTCTGGGACAGTGCATTCCTTATCCAGAGATAGATGAGTAGTGGCAGCATACAGGTTAGAAAACACAGCTTAAGTGAGAAGTGATCATAAGTTATACATATTGAGATTGTTTATGGAGTTAATTTTCTAAGCACTGCTTAGATCTGGCACAAGGCCAAAAGTAAGGAGTACCTATGAGGATCAAACTCACTACTCAGTTGTAATAAATTATAGCAAGACAAGCTTACTAACCATTACACCATGTTGAGGTACCCAGTTTAAGGGAAGTATGGAAGCAGTGAAAAGAAATTGCTGTAGAGTTTGCTAAAGATTAGGCCCTCAAAATCACTAAAATGTTAGTCACAGAAGTAAAAATTAACCTACAACAATTAACGGATAAATCAAGAACTATATCAAAAGGAGGACCCACCAGTAATAGTCTGAGAACTGTCATGGGAACAGGAGTAATCAAGGATAATGGAGACCCCCTCCCTATATGTTGTGGAAAGTCAATTAAGAACCAGTAGAACCTGCAGTCAAGAAGACCAGATTAAAAACTTTTGACAAACTTGTGCACAGTCTTAAAAAAAAAAAAAAAAAAAAAAAAAAAAAAATGAACGTAGATATTAAGTTGAGAGAATCAACCGTCTAATAGAATTGCATGAGCTAGAAAAAATTTTTTTGATGAAGAATGGAAAAGTATTTGTTTTTGTTGGAAGAACTCATGCTATGAACAACTAATGTGTGGCCAACATGAACTGCACTCTTTTACTACTACTTGACAAGAATGAAATCAAGAATATTTTAAAATCTTGAATGAAGTAAAAAAAAAAAATACTTAATGATATGCACATTTTCACTTGTGTGTTCAAGGAAGGAGTGTAACAGGGAACTGACTGTTTTAATTGCATGAAACTACAGGAGGATTTGGACCAGATATTAAAATTCTCAGAAGACTAGGTTGAATGGAAAAAATATCAAAAAAGAAGTGGAATGAAAATTATGTTT
This sequence comes from Ascarosepion bandense, assembly GCA_037127315.1. Classification (NCBI taxonomy): domain Eukaryota; kingdom Metazoa; phylum Mollusca; class Cephalopoda; order Sepiida; family Sepiidae; genus Ascarosepion; species Ascarosepion bandense. The sequence continues at coordinate 131,911 of JBBBDQ010030089.1, forward strand.
TAAACTAATATAAAAATTATTTTTGAACAGTTTCAAAGAGAATTTCAACCAAAATTAACTCAAGATTCATGAAAATTCAGCAGAACCAAAGTTCTCTACCTTATCCACTAACAGTTTCTTTTCTCGCACTTCCTGTTAGTGAAACTCCCTTCCATTTGCTTGCTTCCCTGATAGCTACAATTTTCAAAAGTTCAAATGCAATGTTACTTGCAATCTTTTATCCTTGATTCTTTTTCTTTTTTAGACATCATCTTTTTTTCTCTCACTGTAATTTTCTGCACATTGTTTGGGGTGAAATGATTATAGGGAAAAAAGAGCCATGATTAATGTGTTGTCTGAGTTTCTGTGGTTCTGAGAAATTAGATTCAAAAGTTTACATACATTGTACTGTCCAAAATGTGTGTAAATTATCCAAATTATTCTATACAAAACATTTCGATGATCTACCTAAATGTGAACTCCCCAGCTAAAGAGGCAGAAAATCAGCCCAATAATGAAGGTCACCATAATTGTGATCAGGCATTGTTAACCAGGAATTTTAAAATAGTGAGACTCTGCTAGTTAATATGCCACTGAGTTCTCTTTCTCTGATGTGCCTCTGTAACATGCTCCCTTAGGAGTTGCTGTAACACTCGAGATCACCAGAGATTGATCATACTAAAAAGAAAGAAAAAGTAACAGAAAGAAAGAAAGAGGAAAGTTAACTGGATGATGATGATGATGATGATGATGATGATGACGACGACGGTTGTTGAAATTGCAAGAAAGTGGATTGAAAAGCTGAGAAGAAAATTAAAAATAAAATGCTTTGAAAAAAAAAAATCACATTTTAAAATAATTCCAAGGAGAATCAAACTCCAAGTTAACTAGATGGAATTCAGTAAGGTTGAGCAAAACTAAGACTACCAATCCCTCCCCACTGAAAAGAAAGAGACCATTGACCATATCCTTGAAGATGGCAGAAAGATGAAGCTATGTTGTTAGTAAAAAAAACGGAAATAACATTGATTTAACTGGAAAAGAAACAACTGTTTTGAATCAGCTACTCAGAAGATACCTACAGAGATAGAAGCAAGTCTGATGCATTCATTCCTTATAAACTTGGTGACATTTGTCCAGAGAAAAAAATTATATCCAAACATTAATTCAGATTCCTTTGGATACAAGTGATAGGATAAATTTAATTACTATTTTAAAGTGACCATGGACAAACCAGCTGTCTGGTCTGTTGGTTGTAAAAAAATAAAAAATTGTCTTTAAGGAGATTGGAAATTCTTTTCATTCCTTGAGTGGTCTGGTTGACGGGGAAATCACAACATGGGACAAGCTGATAAAAAAAGACCAATGACTGAAAATCATTTTTTGCTGCATCATTAGGGAAGTTGAATACATCACAGCAGGAATGAATACAAACAAACTCAAACCCTGGTCAACCCCCAGCCCTGCCAGATGCAGGACTCCATATAAGCTGGAGATTTTGGACAGCTGAGATGAGATCAGAAGATTGAGAGAAGACCAAAAAGGGAGACGACAAGAGACAGAGAGATCTCCTGACCAAAACTTTATGCTGGTCTGAAACTAGAAATTTACAAATTTACATTGCAGCTTGTGTTAGCAGCAGACTTCAAAAGGGACTGCCGTGTCATTTGAGTTTAAGTAGGAAGGGTTAAAACTACTGCATTTAACAAATTATAATAAACCAAATCTTTGTTAGATTTTTAACCCAAGTTAATTCTTTATTCCGAAAGATTTTTGTTGTTGTTGTGTAACTCCCAGTTGTTGAACCAATTTTCACTTCAAGTTTGCTTCATCAGTGATCTTCTCACCATTTTAGATCAAAACACATGGCAGAGGTGTGGATGGTTGTAAACAGAAATGCCAGCTAAGCCAACCAACTAACTGTGCCACCAACATAAACGAGTGAGGAGTCAGATAGATGGTAACAAGAGTGGTCTGAAGAAACTTAAAGACCAACATGGGTCATAGTGCTTTATTATTTGTTACTGCTGATTAGGGTTATATTGCTTATTATATATAAATATATATATATATATATATATATATATATATATAACCTGTAATTTGCAAGGGGTTACTGAATGTGAGAAAAAAAAAAGAAAAGATTATTAAGGAGAGAGAACCATAAAAAACAAGGATTAAGAAGACAATATATTAACTGACTTTGCATTTAAATTTTTGAAGATCAAAGTTGACTGGAAATCAATAAGTGAGAATTACAAAAGAAGAAACTGTTAAGTTCTGTTAAGGTATTTTTCAATTTCTGCTGTAGAATGACGAGAACTTGAATACATAGCAGAAACGCCAAATGAGATGTGACAGCAATATTCAATGCATGAACGAATAGTAGACTTATAAATTTGCAAGATAGATAATTTTTCTCACCAGAATCTAACACAATACTGTGAAAGAACTTTCCTAAGTGTATACCAAGCAAATGAGTCACTCTCCTGGAAAATCAGCCATTTTGATGGAAGGCAAAAAAAGTTCTCTCACTGACAATTAAAAGGGAGCAGTTTTGTTTTGAAGGCATTAAAATTAACAAACCATTTCTTGCCTATAGTTAACAAATTGTAGGTCTTTTTTTTTATATCTGCTGCCAATTTGACCTTATCAAACTGATCAGACTTGCCACCATGACAAGAGTAAATGGGTTATCAGTATACAGTAGCAAACATAAAGATCAGAACAATGTTAAGAAAAAGTTTAAATGTGAAATAACTTTTTATTTTAAAGCTTCATAGAACATTTTATCAAGGAAAAGTTTGATAGACTCTTTCAGCAATGACTGTAATATATCTGTAATTGACTTAGAAAAGTGAAAACCATATTGCTTATCTGAATGAAGACACTGGGATATGAGATGTTTAACCAATTCAGAGTTGATTTGAACCCCAAGTACTTTGCTAAAAAGAGATACAAGAAATTATTATAATTATATAAATATAATTAGTAAAAATCTCAAACAATACAAACACAGTAAAAATCAAACATTCAGTTTCTTAAGGTGAATCAGATTTTGTTTTTGAGAAATTTTTTTAATGACACTGAGTCAACTACAAAAGAATTTTACAAATTTTCTAGACACACACTTAAAAGTTATCAGTCTAATCAATAAGAGATTTAAAAAAATGTTTTAATGATTAGTTATATTTGCAGAAGTGGGTTTAGAACTTTTTAGTACTCCTTTTGGAAAGACAGTTTAGACCAGATCTCAAACATGTGGCCTCTAATGAATCATTTCACGACCAACATTTTCTTTAAAATTTAAGTTTAATAATTTTGTCCCTTCCATACTCCCATACAGTACTGAGCTTGATCTACCCAAAAATTGAAAAGTCAATCAATTTAATGGTCAAATAGGTCTGTTCTGGTTATTCTCAAGAGAAGAGAAGAGGACCTCCTTGCTTCCCTGACAGCTACAATCTCCAGGAATTTAAATGTAAGGTCAATAGACATCTGACATCTCCTATCTCACTAACTCGCATCCATTCTCTCGAGCTCTTTTCTCCATCCACCCCACCCCCATTACACGGGTATTCTCATCCATCTATTACCCTCCTCCTGACATTTCCAATAACTAATTCCTTTCTAATCACTTTTCTCTATGTAACCCTCTGCGCAACAGTGGCAGTAAAATGCCTTGCTTGAGGTGAAATGATTTAAGAAAAAAAAAAAAACATTCTTCACTTGCTATCTGATGAGAAGGGTACACATATACTTAGCAACAATGGCTTGGTCATTTTTTTTTTTTAAAAATAAAGTGAAATAAATCTGATAACTGACCTTTGTCTCTAAATTTTTAGCCCTTCTCTTATCTGTGAATGTGTTGCAAACGAATCTTGTACTTAGAAGCTTCCTCTAAAGTTTATGCCTATCCCTAACTGAAGATGGTAACTTCACTGATAATATGCTGGCAATGATCCTGCACTTCTCCCTCAGCACATAATGATCTTTTTGTGTCTTGGAGTTTGAGAGCCCTGATTTAGACCATAAAGAAAATGCTTTATTATGATGATTGATAAAGCAAGCAATGAAGACTTTTGATGCAAGGGAAAATGTTGTGCTCTTGAGTAGAAGAACCCATGATCTTGACCTTAATATAACAATATTTAACATGGCATGGATGGAAGAACTAATTATATTTTTTTTTTAAATTATTACAAATGAAAAACATTTAACTAAGAAACATTTATTTTGATATGAACAGAGGAAAAAAAAGAATGTTGTCTTTTTTTTTATGCAAAAAAAAAAAAAAAAAAAAAAAAAAATTTGCTTTTTCCAAAATGGCTAAAAATAGGAATAAAATGTATACATATCGTATGATTGTTGTTATTCAGCGAGACAGCTGGAAGGTTAGGTGTCAAACCTACCTTGATGATAATAGAGGAGACATTACTAAAACAATGCCTAGATAAAAAGTGGTTAGGGAATTTTGTATTTTTTAAAATTCACACTGTGTTGAGATATAACGCTATCCATGGCAGAAAAAAATTTATTTCTTTTTATTTTCCTAAATCTCTGGCGAAATATATCAGATATAATTAATAATCAGGTGTCATAACCACCGTTTTGATAATAAAACAATTTGAAAGGAAAATTTTATTTTCCTTGTTCCCGGTGAGATACAAGCTGAAACACACCTGCCAAAGATCGAGAGGTCAAATGTCAGGTTCATCTTGTTGAGGATTGTAAACAAGGTGACTAAGGAAGAGATTTTTATTCCTATTCCCCCAGTTTGGGAATTCAATCAAGAGCAAAGCTTAAGCTGATTTGTTGACAGAAGGAAAAGGACAATTATTGATTACAGAAGTGTGACTAATTACAATTTCCCTGAGAGGAAGTTGATGTCATGTAATAACTCTGCCCAAACAACAGTCCATGATTGGATGAGAAAAATAGAAGACGATAAAGAAGTTGACATCATATGGTAGTCCCGCCTAGGCAGAGGATAAAGACAATTCATGATTGGATGAAAGAAATAGAAGACGACAAAGAGAAGCTGACATCATACAATAGCTCCGCCAAAAGTAGGAGGAAGACAGTCCATGACTGGATGTGTGAAACAAAGACTATTCGAAGGTTAGGATATTTGTATAACAACCCTTATGAGTCCTCCTCAACCCAGTAAAAAGGGACAAGCATAAATATGAGAGTCCTAAGGGGCCAAAGACAATTCGAGCATCACACGGATTTGAAGTAAACTCGAGTTATTGTCGCTGCCAACCACCCACCCACCAAAGACAGTTCTCAGCCAAAGATGTAAAGAGATGGAGATAGTCACCATGCCGTTGTTGCCAACCTTAGAACTCCAACTGGAAGTGAAGTGATTTTGCAGACAAAGTTTGAAATTGCCAACCAAAGTTATCTGTTGAGGAAGAGAAGAACCCCCGATAAAAACCTTATATCAAACTGATGATAATAAGAAAAACGCTGATGAACATTTTCGCAAAGAACTAACAGTAGAATTTGAATTTACCAGTTACCTGATTATCAAGTTTGGCCCAACTTAGAGAAACTGGTTGAAACTTTCATTCTGTCACCAAATTAATAGAAACAGGGTTTGGGAAGAAGACAATTTGTAATTATTTTTTCTCATGTTTCCTTTTGTATATAAAGACTATCTAAAATTGGTGCCATTTTTATTTCCACAATTGTGTGCATCTATCCAGCTTGGTTTAGATTGGCAAAAATACTACCAATGAGAATTCGGCTTAACTTTCTTGAGATCAAAATCACAATGTGGGCAAGAGAGATTAAAGTTGAAGAGGTCAACCCAAGGACCAGGTACTCTGTCAACACCATCAATGACTGACAAGTGTGAGCTGATGGCTTGTTCTCAGAATAGGATCAATCCTGACACAAGAGACAACAGGCCGTGAAGGCTCTGACAGTGCACTGCGTAACATTACCATGATCATGAAATTGTAGTATTATTAGTCCTTATTTCATATTCTGATGGGGTTTTTCATAGACATCAAATTCAAACATGCAGAATGGATCAGCTGAAATGTGTTAACAACAAAAGTAATACACACACACACACACACACACACACACACACACAAAGAATGAGTTCAAGTTTGATTAACATTTGGAATTTCAATTCACCATTGTTGATTTTATTGACCTTCTATTTGTTACAGAGTAGAATATATTTTTTAAATCAAGATATACATTTTGTGTATGTGTGTGTATATAAATAGATTTCCTGATATTTGATGAAAAAAGTTATGATTTGTAAAATGTAATATTGTATGCAGTATTATTGTTCACAAGGAATAGGAGTTTGTAGATTTTGGAACTCTCAGAGTTTATCAATCACTGTCTGAATCAGAATAAGCTCCCAGTAGACCAAGACCTGAAGTAGTGTTTGGCAAAGACTTTGAAGGAATAATTTTGCTGTTATCTGTATCCAGCTTTTGACTTTTATTTGGTAAAGGGATATTTTTAACATCTACATTTCGTTGTAATAAGGAAATAACTTCTTGTGACGTCAAAGTTTGTTTTGAAGGTTTGGTATCAGTTTCGACTTTATTTTTCTTTTCTTCTAAACATTTCGGTTTTTTCTTTACCAACATCGTCAAGCAATTTTGGGAGGACAATAAACCAACACTACGTTCCCATGCTGGTTTTTCGTCAATAGTTTCACTGCTGCTGTTAGATAGTGAAGAGTTCATATTACATTCCAACTGAAAGTAGAACATAAAAAAAAAGTAGTTTGAAAAATCCAAGAAAATAACTGTTTAGCTAAAAAAAAAAAAAATCCAAATAAGCACAAAGCTGTCATCTTCGGCAAGAAGGTGTTTGTAAAATCTGAAAAAAATGTTGTAAATGCTTTTTTTTTGTGTAATTTTGGAGATGGAAGATTACCCTTATTATATGTCTTTTATTCAGATCAGTACCATAAAGTTTTTTATTTGTATACCTTTGTGATTTTATTTGTTATATTTTGTAAATTTGTTAATTTAAAATAAATGACTTTTTTATGAAATCTATTGTTGATTGTCTGCAACTAAACCAGCACTCCCACTTTAAAGTATAGCAAATGAGGCAGATTGATATGTATTACGGTTGCTAACAAAGTGGAAAAACTTAATGAGCCAACAACCAACTAACTAGGGGTTGTCTCTCAATTGTAACAAGATAATGACCCTGAAATCAATGTTTTATAAATAGAAATGTAGAAGGTTAAAATTTAAATGAACACAAAATTAAATCAAAACATGGTTTGGCAAATTCAACTCTGATTTTCAAAAGGCTATGAACTAAGGACCAGAAGTTGGAAGGAGGAAATGAGAAATTATGTTGATAGCTGATAAAGTAAGATTAATGTATTTTCATGTGCAGCTAGGACAAGGTTGGTGAGTTGATAGGTGGAATTTGAATAGTTTTCTTATAAACTCTACCTAGGTGATCAAAATATATGTTTCAAAAGCATTAGTACAAAGTTTGAAAAGTGATAAAGGCAAAATTAATTTGAAGATGATGACTACAGAGAAAACAGATGTCTCTTTTCAGTCACAATCATCTGCAATTTTTATAATTATTATTTTGGATTTCTGCAAAAATCCATTACCAGTAGGAGGGCATTTGCTTAAAGAAAATAAAGAAATAATGAAATGAGCATTGTAAATTGCCATTTTCTAAAACCTGGCTAGGTAAAGTGCAGTCATTAATCATTGTTATTGGGAAAGATTTCCCCATATAAGCAAGCGCACAATTCACTTGGTTGTTATTTTCTGTGAAGGGAACAAACAAGCCAATAACATATCCACATTTCACTGAACACACAGACATGGTGAATACAGAGAAGCTTCAAGCGTCATTTTGTACAAGTTAAATTCTGTAGACTTATTTTTTCTCTTCAAAAGAAATTAAGTATACAGAATGTGTTTGGTTTGTTTATCAAAGAACTTTTATCTTCCTCAAGTTGATTACCAACCATTCAGCTATAACCAGTAACCAGAAGCAAAGGGTTACCACACTCAATGGAAAATCAATTTTATTGATTTTCTATAGGGACACAACAGAATTTGGGTCCAACTACTGACATTCACCATCAAACAGACAGGTGGAAATGGGAAAGGCTTAATTTCTGGACAATTGAAATCAGACAGAGAAATCTACTGACCTTGTTGGCACTTGTTCCCAAGTATGATGTAGTCAGATGATACTGACGAATTGCCTGATCAATCCAGTTATATCAGGTGCAGCAATCTAACCAGTTGTAGGGTCATTCCATGTCAAATCATCCAGACCTCGACACCCTTACGTCTCAGATTTTTTTCAAATTTTCACCATATGTTGGTATCATAGAAACTAGAAAATCCTGAAAATTTGAGCGTCTAACTAAGCGGTTCCGGAAATATCGCACTTTTAGTATTTTATGAAAATCGTGTTTTGTTGCAAATTTCCGCCATTTTGAATTTACATTTTTGGGCATAAATCCATTTCTAGACAAGGTTCAGTCTTGAAAATTTGCACTAAAATGGTTTTCCACATGAGGAATCCAAATATCATATCTAAAACCTCTGAAAATGAACTGTTTTTGAGTTATTGAACTTTTAAGCCGAGGTTTGGGTATTGGTCTCGCGCGTCCCAAAAAAACATGTGGCACTATGGGAAATTGAATTTTTTTTGTTTCTACACATTCTTGATAGTCTGAACTTGAATTCCTCCAAAAATGGTGTTTGGTTCTTTTCTCGTTAGCTCACAATTGAACCTCAAAGATGGGCAGTTTCAGGGGCCTCACTTCAGACAAAGCTGTGTACAAGGAGTCACTTGACTTCATCACAAACAGGAAAACTTGAATTTTATTTTGACTTGCTGTTCCTTTAAGAAGTGGTATTACTGCTTTCTGATGTTTCTCTAAGTTGGATGAAACTATTTTGTTTGATGCAAGGGTGCAAGTAGCAGGTAAAGCCATGTAACCGGATAAGGACGAAAGGAATAAAGAAGAATTAATCTTTAATTATATTTAAATTTATCTCTGAATACGGATATGGAATCTGAATTCCACTACTGCCAATGGCAGACAACTGATCGAGCTGCCCTGATGACACTTACAACAACATATGGGGAGTACAAATTGCTTCTGGTGGAGAAGATTAATGAAATGACAAGACACTCGTACCTTGCCAAAGTCCAAGCACGTTATGTGAAGGCAAAAAAAGAAAATTTGGGAAAAAATGAGGTCATGGTGTTGGGTGATTTCGCTGAAAACTATCAGTTTCTCATTCAGAATGAGATACAAAGTTTTCACTGGAGCAAAGAGTACTGCACTCTTCACCCCCTTGTAATATACTACAAAGACAAAGATGGATTTCTACAACATCATTCGCTATGTTTTATCTCTGATGACAATACACATGACACTTGCTTTGTTCACAAAATACAGACCATGATGACAGATTTCATCAAACAACATCTCACAGGTATCAACAAAATCTACTATGCTTCAGATGGTTGTGGTGCCCAATATAAGAATTTTAAAAACTTTCTTAATCTGTGCTTTCACAAAGATGATTATGGTATCGATGCTGAGTGGATATTTTTTGCAACCAGCCATGGAAAATCCCCTTGTGATGGGATTGGTGGTGCTGTTAAACGGCATGCAGCAAAGCGAAGCTTGCAGAGACCATTGAACAACCAGATTCTAACTTACATTACTGGAAGTGTGCCAAGTAGAAATGAAGTCCATTGTGTTCTTTGGAATTGACAAGGAAGACATGGTTGAGGTGAGGAATAGAATGAAGAAGAGGTTTGTGGATGGGAAAACAGTACCCGGGACGAGAAGTAGCCATCACTTTGTTCCACAATCAGGATGCAAGATTGGACACAAACTCTGTAGTGAGGATGAATCCTTTGTTGATATTCACGACTTTAAAATCCTCACTCATGTTGACATTGGAGATATTGCTCCTTCAACATATATAACATGTGTGTACAACTCATTCTGGTGGGTCGGATTGGTGCACAAAGTAAACCTCAATGAAGGTGATGTTGATGTTCAGTTCATGCACCCCCATGGTCCACGTAAAATATTCAACTGGCCTTCCAATGCTGACCAGTGTCCTGTTCCTTTCAAAAACATCATTTGTAGCATCCATGTACCTACAACAAACTCAAGTGGAAGGAGCTTTACTATTTCTGACGAGGATTATGATAAAACTGTGACAGCATATGTTGCCTTACACTCATAAGATGTTGTGTTGTCTTGATAGTTTTTGACTTTAATGTACTATCATACCACATACGCACCCGGCATAGGTACTGTTTCTTAGTATCCATATCCCCTGCATTGATTACCAGAAAAATGGGCTTCTGTTCTTTCTTCCCAAGTTCACAATTAAACCTAAAAAATGGGTTAATCACATGACAATTTTTATGGGTTCATAAATGCTGCAAATACATTGTATCCACACCACATGATGCAGTTAATTTGGGAATGTCCACTGTGATTGGCCCATCTTTGAGGTTCAATTGTGAGCTAACGAGAAAAGAACCAAACACCATTTTTGGAGGAATTCAAGTTCAGACTATCAAGAATGTGTAGAAACAAAAAAAATTCAATTTCCCATAGTGCCACATGTTTTTTTGGGACGCGCGAGACCAATACCCAAACCTCGGCTTAAAAGTTCAATAACTCAAAAACAGTTCATTTTCAGGTTTTAGATATGATATTTGGATTCTTCATGTGGAAAACCATTTTAGTGCAAATTTTCAAGACTGAACCTTGTCTAGAAATGGACTTATGCCCAAAAATGTAAATTCAAAATGGCGGAAATTTGCAACAAAACACGATTTTCATAAAATACTAAAAGTGCGATATTTCCGGAACCGCTTAGAGTTAGACGCTCAAATTTTCAGGATTTTCTAGTCTCTATGATACCAACATATGGTGAAAATTTGAAAAAAATCTGAGAGGTAAGGGTGTCAAAGATGTTTTTTTCTGGATGATTTGAGATGGAATTACCCTGTAATTGAGTGCTGACTTTCACTTATTTTCGATACCTACGTTTTAAATGAGTTTTAATAAATAAAAAAGCTTTCTTGAAGCTTTCAATTTAGCTTTAATTGAAAGCTAAAAGATTAAATTTACTATTTTCAGTAAGCAAAATACTCTAGTGTGTTTCAAACAGAAATTATATTGACTGGAATCTAAAATTTTTCGAGTGATTGACATATTTGTAAACAAAAGTTAATTCTTGGTTTTAAAAATCTTGCAAAAATAAAATATACATCTCTCACTCGTTATTTTTGAAAAATTAGCAAATTTAATGCAAAATTAAGCTGATTTGAAACAAATATTACTTATTTATGGCATGAAATTTAGAATAAAAGTATTTCTTAATCACACAAAGGTCTGACTTTTTGATCTTTCAAGTAGGTGATGACAGCATCAATCTGGAAGTATGGTGACCAAAAGTTGACATAACCCAGTTTAACATTTCGTAAGGAGAACAACCCTTGAAATATGTGACCTTATAAGTTTCCATAGTAAAAGAAATTGTGCAGTTTAACATTAAAAAAATTTAGAAATTATTTTTAAAATTTTAATTCTAAAAGATTTGTATTAAACTTTTTATTTTTTGATTTGTACATGAAGTCTATTTTTAATGAATTAATAACCGAAGACACTGAGTTACTGGCAGAAATTTAAAAGATGTTTGAAACTTTAATTAGCAAAGAAAAAATAAAGACAATTCTTATAAAAATTCATTATTCATCAAATTTTTTTTTTATCCTAAAATTATATCATTTATAAAATCAATTAACAGTTTATCTACATTTAAAATAGCATAATTTTAATGCATTTTTTATTTTACTATTCGGAGAAGATTTTGGGAAAAATGGTCTTGTAATTAAAAAAAAATTACATGATTTACATTCCCCTATGAGTCATGCATTTAACCTATAAATAAAAAAAATTGGTATAGATTATGTATTTCTAGAAGTTCTATGCAATTAATTGGAGTGGAGGGGAGTATAACAGATGTAAAAAAAAGATTCTTACTAAGATTTGTAAAAAATAATAATTGCATAAATAATTTCATTCGTTTGTGAATAAGTCCTGAAAGATTCATTAAAATTAGACAATTAGTTGATTTTTGCAAGAATTTTTAAATTAATGTGTCTTTCAACACCAAAAAACAACTTGTGTAATATTAAGGTTTCCTTAATTGTCACATTACGTAAACATAGTGTGAATTGCTGATGGAAAACAAAAAAAATTAACTGAAATTTCGAACATGTTAAAAAATAATGACAACAAAATTTAATCTTTCCTCTTAATAATAGCATAAACATTTTGATGATAAAACTTAGTTTTTATTAAGTTTGAGCCCTTTTAACATCATGCTAGGCTGTTTTTTTGGCAATTGCATGGAGGTACCTACTTTATAGCCTCATGTTTGAAGATGCTTTCTGAAAAATGATTAAAATAATAAAAAAAATTTCTTTTAAATTAATTTTAAAATTTAATAAATGAAGGAATGAAATTATATAACATGACAGAGGTAACTAAATAATATATGTCACTTATGACCTATCATAAAAATATTTTAATTGTTTTAAAAATCTTGGTGTGTGAAGATTTCTATTAACCTTTTCAATTTTCACTTGGTAAATATAGTCTTCAATTATTAACCTAATAGGCATGGTGATTGGAAGAAATTTAAAAAACTTTTTGAAACTTGTAATAGTTCTTAAAAAAAAAAAGTGCCCCTTAACTGACTCTCAGTGTCAATCAATGTCTCCATCACTGTAATGTAGCTTCTCCGTGTCTTTTCTATAAATATTTTTATGGTAATTGACTCTTTTACTCTTTAGTACTTCAACATTACAAATATAAGTGCAGTACTAGATTGGCAGCTAGGTCTCCTTTTACATTTGAAATTGCTAGAAGAAACCATAAGTTCTATGCTAACAATTTCTTTTCTTGTACTTCTCACTTGGAAGAACTTTTCCAATTTCTTGTTTCCCAGTCAATTTTGATCTTCATGTAGCTTCTCCGTGTCTTTTCTATAAATATTTTTATGGTAATTGACTCTTTTACTCTTTAGTACTTCAACATTACAAATATAAGTGCAGTACTAGATTGGCAGCTAGGTCTCCTTTTACATTTGAAATTGCTAGAAGAAACCATAAGTTCTATGCTAACAATTTCTTTTCTTGTACTTCTCACTTGGAAGAACTTTTCCAATTTCTTGTTTCCCAGTCAATTTTGATCTTCAAAGATTTAAATGCAATATCAGTTATCTTTGGTCTTTTTATTTCCTATTCTTTTATTGATCTCTATTTTTTCATATCCTTTTGCACTCAGTAACCACTTGCATCATGAATAAAATGATAAAAAAAAATTAGTGTTACTGGCTAAAAAGCAGCAAATACAGCCACATCTTGAAACAAAATATAAGTCAAAATAATTAGTGATTGCCTATTAATAATAGAAATAAGTTTTAAAAAGACTTTGCAATTGAAACTTATCACTTAGAAAAAAAAAATTCAGTATCATTATGAAGTTTTGAAGAGTTAAAAAAAATGAAGCAGAAGATCAAAGAGTAAACAGATGAGAATTAACAAAATTGCAAAACACAAAATTAACAATTATGCCTGTGACAAACAAGCAAATATAACTTTTGTCAAAAGAAATACTGTTATAGCCTTGTTAGGGGCCAGAAATAAAGACACAAAGAAGGAATAGAGTTAAATATATTAACAAAGAACAGCAATACAAAAGGGCTATGAACTGGAATAAACTGCTTCTTATTTATAGTTGGAAAAGTTCACATGTGAACCATTACCATAACAAATACCAATTGCTTTTTGAAAGTAGAATATGAAGTTGAAAGTTAGAAGGGACACCAAACATAAAATAAAGTCAAAATCTCTAAGTTTCAATAATAATTTTAACTCCATAAATCAATTCACCCTGTTTGCAAAACAAATATCACTTTGAAAAAGGTAATTTCTTTTTTGTTAGATTAGAATAGGAATATAAAGTTGTGTCCTGAAATATAAAAAATATCTTGATTGATAGGATAAAAATCCCACCAATCAAGTAAGATATTCTTTTCTCTACAAGCAGTCCCTAACAGAGTGCTTTTGTTAAATTTGGGAAGAATTTTGGTGAGTTAACATGCTGTGATAATAAATGATTTAATATTGAAAGAAATGGCATCTATACTTTATAAACCATGCAATTTCATTGAAGTATGTATCACAAAATTTAAAAGAATGGCACAGAATTATCATTGTAAAATGAAATATAAAACAAAGCTTAAAAACATTAAATGAATGACAATTACTGGGAAAAATTATTTTGAATATGAAATTTGCGCTGAAGGAAAAAATGGCACAATATAGAATTAGAAAAGAGATAAATCGGCAAATTCTGTGTTGGAATTAGTATACTACTAATAAGATGGTGTAATAAGGTTCGGGATGAATATTTTCACACTATTTTGGCTAGCTCCAAAGAAAGGTGAACTAAATGAACATGTAAGAGCTTCGAGAACAAGGAATGCCAGTGAGAATAAATGCAAGACAAGCAACCTTCGGAAAAAGATATGATAACAACAGATAAGTATTAAAATTAATTTGCAAACAGATATGTATTCGAATTTTGAACTCAATGTCTTAACTTTAATTGCTAAAAGAATTTGTTTTCAGTAATTCTCTTTTGTTCTTATTATATGATATATTTCTGATATAAAATGTATTTTTAAACTGTATTATTGTCTTGTCTTTGTTCATCTGCCATGACTCATATGGAGGGGGTTGGTTAAATTTCCTATATCTTTGGCCATATCGCTAACTTGCCAAAGAATGAAAAATATTGGTCTTTTACAAAAAACAAAAAGGTTAGGAAAAGCAATATAACTGTGAATGGAAATAAGAACTTATCACAGAAGACCTCTCATGAAATGTTTGAATAATGACAATAAAAAGCAATTATCTGGGGACATCACTGACAAGAAATAAGCCTTATATTAATCAAAGGCATTATTGATATGCAAGAGATCCACTGTAAATTAATCATGATCAAACATTTAGAAAATGTTATTTATGAAAGCTCATTAATATTTTTATAAACTCCTATAGGTTATTTAATAAGTATGAAATGATAAAATGTCACTTTGACCTACCCACTCCTCTATATAATGCATTTTTATAATTTTGTAAAAATCAATAAGTGATGAGCATATATTGATTTCATGGAAACCTACCCCCGAACCCACCCTCTGACATAATGTACTTACTGAATGACCTGTTATTATTAGTAGTATTATTGTGCTGGCAGACAATAAAAACAATAGCTTCAGATTTTATTTGATCTTAATATTTGAAAAACTACAAGAGAAAAAAAAAATGAAATGATTGCAGAATAAATCAAATTCACTTTAAAATATTATCCATCACTTGCTGTCTCAAACAACAACTGCAAACTTAATCTAACTGAAAATGTCAGAATAACAAATCCCTTCTTGAATCTTATTTCTCTCTCTGGTGAGAGTTCTATATGGATTCATCAAATATATTATTGTATTTGAAACCAAAACCACTTGCTAAGGAGAATTTTCCTGAAGGGTTATGGCATAAGATCAGTTATCTATATGTTTGGGACTTGTATATAATTTCTTTCTTATAACAGTAAGATGTGTATGCCAGACACATTAGCAGGAAATGCTTAATAGCTCAAAACTGTTCATTTTAAGACAAGTTCTTTTGTAAAAATTAATCAGCATTAAATTTCCTTCACATTGAACAACAATATGTTTATGAACAAAGTACACATAACTGGCTGGTATAACAGCTTCCCAGGTATATGCTCTCTGACAGAAGCTGGCATACACACTACTCAAATTCAAAGGGTCAAACACTTACAATATAATAAGTTTCTCAAAATAAGGAGATAAAAATGAACAGACCAGAAGAAGTTGCATTACTTACTGTTAAAATATCTGTGGCATTATTTCTCTTAAATTTTTTGACTGGAGGATCAGGGTCTACATCATCAGAATCAAGTCTCTTCACCTTATTCCTTTGTTTACTGAATATAGATCTAAAATAAGATTTGAACAAAGAAATGTTAAATCATGATTAAAAAAGTAATATTTTTATTCAGTTTGGAAACAAGGCTTTCTACAATAACACATCAATGCTTACTTTTGTGAATATATATTACACACACACACACACACACACTCAGAGGTAATAATGATTAGTTGAGAATTTAAAGTTACTTAATCAAAGAAATATAGAAATAGTATTTGCTGAATTGTTGGCGCATAATGTAAGATTTAAAATTCAGCCTAAAGCACTTTGTATATATGCAAATTCCAGTGTCAAATTACCCTCCAGGTACAATAAACTGAATTATAGAGTTGGTGGCCTTTAAGACAATTATTAAATTTACTTGATAAAAAAATAAATAAATAAATGTACTTACTCTATCAACTTTTCATCTTCTTCATCTTGCAGTTTTCTCAGAATTTCCTCCTGAGCTGCATGTCGCTTGAGCATTGTTTCATGATCCACAGTTGCATGTCTCATGTTCAAATCCTTCAATTCTTCCAAAGCATCAATTTGCTCCATTTCCTGACGACTGGCTTTTGTCCTATTTTCCAATACCTAAAAAGCAGCGCAACAGAAAAACTTTACTTTCAGCAATTCAAAGTATTTCAGCAATATATAATTTCCAACCAAATAAATAAATAAAAATCTATAATTTCGTGTTGAAAAAGTAATTAATATACAAAAGAAATATGGGTACTAATTAAGTAAAAGTATCTTTTTTTTCTTATTTTTTAATTTTCTTCAGTAGCAAAAATATGACTTGAAAATAAGTAATAAAAAGAATTTCATGAGATGTATGTTTCTAATCTGATCTCTCAGAATGCATTATTTTTACACTTCAAAACCTAAATTTTAGAAACACTTTAATAAATTTGATTTTCTTATTAAAAAGAATTACATTAAAAAATCTTTTTTTTGTTTCAGAAAGACATTTTAAACATGCAATTTGTAAAAAAATTTAAAAAGGGAAAAAAAAAAAATCAACCATTTTTTTATATATAAGTTTATGGACTTTTTTTAATGAGATTAAAACACTTTTTAGAGTTGGGTAACTGCATGTCAAAATGGAAATAAATTATGTAATCATGTCCTTTTAAATGATGTCAAGTTAAAATAATGATTTTATTGATGGAATTATATGTAGGAGGGGAAATCAAAATATAAACAAATATGTTAGTTATAGTTATGTACCAACAGAAAATGCTGAAAATACTAAATTTTAAGTTTTAAAATTTTCTGGCATCTGAAATGTCTAGACAAATTGCTAGTCCTGGAAAAATCATCAAGAAAAAAATATACCTTCATTGGATTGTTTAGTTCTTCTTCTTCTTTTTCTTTGCGAGATCTTTCTTCCATCTCTTCAGCTAATTTAGCAGCTTCAAAATTTCTCTTTGCACCGGCTTCCAGAGTGTAATCAGTGTTCTTTAGGTCAGTCTGAAAAACAAACAAAAGACTGTTTACAGGACAATGTTTCAAATATATACTGAATAACTTAGAGAATAATTTATGTTTTCAAAAAACTGTAAAGTAAATAACACTCTACAGCATCTATTGCTGTTATGCTTCTCCTGCTAAAATATTGGTTTGTTTTTTTACAGAGATTAATTGATCAGTTTTTTTAAAGCAAAAAAGGAAGTTAGAGATCAGCATGTTATGAAAATTAAATGACTTTAAATGTTGTTGCTTTTATAACATCAATAATGTTGATTGTGATGATGATTGTACTTCTGGTCTCATTATGGAATGCTGGGAACAAACATATCAAATAGTAATCTGAATAAGATAGTAGTTTACTTTAGCATGCCTTGTGTTGCTTCAGCTTTTCAGCAGCCAGTTTCATATAATTTATCTTTCCACCCTAAGCCCAGTGGAACAGTCATTAATGTTAATTCCATCCCCCCCCCCCACTTCAACAAGGCAGTTTAAAACTTTCCAGTTTTCTCATTTTCCAAGAAAGCTATTAAAGACACTTTTTCTTATATTGGTAAGAAAAGAATTGATTTAGTCTTAAATAATTAAACATATACAGTGTTGCAACTCAGATCAGGCACCAGATTCATTCTCCGGGTGCAGCTTTCTCAAGTTGAATGCCTGTGACACAATGCATGAAAAATTCTTTGATCTGATTGTTACCCACAAAATAAAACCAAAAGACAAAACTGTAGCAGTCAGCAAATTTATTTTGTTGCAATCTTTTTGCAAGGGTCAGCTGCAAGTGAGTAAGCAAGAGCAAGGTGGAACAGGTGGCAGGATATTGTTCTAACCAGCATCTGCCTTCCTTTTCACATGGTGGATGAGTGGTTCTCTGTTCTCATAGATAACAAATGTTCTTTGTCCTATCAGCTTTCATCTAAAAGAGTCATTTATCAAGTCTGCTCCACTCAGCTGAACTTTTTGTCAAGATGGTAACTGTCAAAATGATTTCTATAACATCTTTCATATATTTCTTTAACAAGATATCAGCTGAGAACTGATATCACTACACATGTATGGAGTATTTTTAGACAAATACTTATTAATAAATGGACAATATGAAGTTCTACCCTTTTTGGTCATCCATACTCAAGCTGTCTCATTACCTTGTAATCCTTTCTAAATATTCTTTGTATATGAGTTGGAGTTTTGTTTAACGGCATATCAACCTCTGTGGGTTAATTAATGCCAAAAAGGTGGGGTTTAGAGGTATTTTTTTAATGTTTGATTATAGTGAAAAAGTTGATTAATTTTTTTTTTTACTTTTAGAAAACTGAAGATGTCTTCTAGTTTTGTATTAAAAAATGTATTGCTGGTAATAATTGTTTTTCCTTAAAAAATATATTATAGCAATAATTTTTTTGCTGCTAAAATGTATTATGGTAATAATTTTTTTCTTTCAAAAATGTATAGTTGGTAATATTTTTCCTTCAAAAATGTATATTTTTCTATACAAGTCTATTTTTATACTCTCATAGTGTTTTAACCTCAGTTTGAGGGTTAACTATTTGCCCATAGCTAGGACCCTAACAAGTGCTACCACTTTGGATCAGAGTAGACCTGGGAACAACAGCAATTAAGAGGTGGTTCTATTTTCCTCACAACCTCCCAATCAGAGACCTTGCTGCCAGATGCAGTTTACTGTCATACCCAAAACCTAAATATTCTTTGTATATGCAGGTTCAATACATGTATTCATATTGATTTCCCTAGTATTTTTAGATAAACTATAAGATGTTATTGTTTGTTGCTGAGTCAGACTAATTTCTTAGTCCAACACAATCTTTTTTTCCTCACATTTCAACAGAATGTAAAAAATAAATAAAAATGAGAAAATTTACCCAAATTAATCACATGCAATGAAAACCTCTTGTAGCTTAAAGTATTAGAGATCAATATAAAAAAAATCTATCTGACATACATAGACAAAGACTACAACTGGAACAAGAGCTTAAAAGTATCATCAAGGTATTTAGATGTAATATCATATCTTTATTTGTTCAATAGCTGCATATACAAGATTTAATCAATATTTAGTAATCTGATGTAGTTATTAGCTAATTTCTGGTCTGAAATTTTCATTAAATGTTCAAACTCAGTATAAGGAACAAAAAAATAAATTTTATGTTTCACTTTTATTTCAGCTTCATCAGAAGTTTTTTTTTAAATGAGGGGATTCAAAAAATATTTCTGTATTTTGAAATTCTATGCCATTTGTTTTAATTGGCCAAAGTAGATGTTCTATGTTTATGTCTTGTGGTGCATGTGGGTGTGTGAGAAAATTCTACAATTTTGTGTGTCTAATTCCTGAAGACAATAGTGGGAAGAAATGGGATAATATATTTGTATGAGTGTCTCAAATTTCTTGTTGGGCAAGCTAATAAAACCAGTGCAGGTGTTGTCATTAAAGTTGCATTATTAATTTTGGAGTAAATTTTATTGTCATGATTGTTGCTATTATTGAAGAAAAACTATGTTTAATGAGGATGGATATGGTGTGTTTGAATTTTATTATTATTCTGGTATACTAACTGTATGCTGACCTTCTATGCAAGCTGTGGGGCTATGGTATAACTGAACAATTGTTTGATCTAATTTAGTCATTCCTTTCAAATCGCACAATGAGGGCAGTATTGAACAGTCATAACTCTCAATACTATCATACGAACGCAGGTGTCCCTCAAGGCTCTATTCTAGGTCCTACAATTTTCCTGATCTTCATTTATGATCTCCCTGATGTAATCAGATTCTGAGTAGGAATGTACGCTGATGACACCACCATTTACTCTCGCTTTGATCAAAAATCTGCTGAGGCTGACAAAGCGAACCTCACTGCTGAGCTTGAAAAGGACCGCCAATCTATGGTGAACTGGGGTAAGAAATGGATTGTAAATTTTAATGCTTCCAAAACAAAGCTGCTATCTGTTAACCACCAAAGACAATCACTTCTACCCCTCAGTAGCATGGATCTGGCTAGCCTCCCTGAAAGCAAAATACTGTAAGCTTTCTCAGCAGACCTTAAGTGGAATGACTATATCAAATCCATAGCTAAATCCGCTACTAGGAAGGTTGGTTCACTGTATAGGGCCAGGAGGTTTTCCTGTCTGAATCCATCTTGCACATATGTAAATCTACCATCTGCCTGTGTACTGAATACTGCTGCCACATTCGGTCAGGTGACCCTGCTATTCACCTTGGGGTTCTTGACAAAATCCAACGGAGAATCTGTAATGTGATCAACCCTGACTTGGCAGCTCAGCTGTAGTTGCTCTCTCACCGGCGTGATGTGGCTTCCCTGTGTTTCTTCTACAAATACTTTCATGGCTTCTGCTCTAATGAACTTAGCTCACTGGTGCCCCCTATGTATGAATTTACTCGAGCTACTAGACTAGCAACATAAAATGTAACTGTAATTTCTACTCTATCAGCTTCTTTTCTAGCACTTCCCACTTTTGGAATTCCCTTCCATATACTTACTTCTCTGACAGGTACAATCTCCAAGAATTTAAATGTAAGGTCAATAGTCATCTATCTCACTGACTTTCTCTCAAGCTCTTTTCTCTATTCACTCCACTCACCTCACACCAGTATTCTCATCCCTCTATTACCCTCTTCCTGACACCCCTATAACCTGCCCCTCTTTCTCATCACTTTCCCCTATGTAACCCCCTGCACACCAGTGGCAGTAAAACTGCCTTGCTTGGGATGAAATGATTAAAAAAAAAAAAAAAGTATAAACTGTTTCCATAAATCCATCATGCTTACTACATAACCAAAATGATACCCACTTCTCCAATATGCACAAAAAATGTTAAATAATAAAACAACCTATAATAATTATAATAATAATAATAATAATAAAATTCAACCATATCAATATACCGATATATCTGGATACACAGCAAAAATAAAATGTCCTGATACACACAATTTTTGTTCAATAATTTAAAAATTCATAATTAATAATGTAAATTTAATCCCGTTAACAAATGTACTGATTGTTGGAAACTAGCCACTAGAAACAAGTACAATAAATGCCCATAATAATCCAAACACACATACAAATGCCACAATCTACCTAATTGAAACAAATAGCAAACTTTCTCATTTTTGATGAAGCTTAAAAAAAAAAAAATAATTAAATGGGTTAGATGTATAAAGTTTATGCCCATATGTTGAAACACCAGTTTCCTTATAATCACCAATGTTAAGCAATGTCAAGCATGGTCAGTATCTAGATTTATGACAGCTTGGGAATACCAAGAGTTATAAGCTTGGATGTTTGGGTGATGTAATGGATAATAGCTTGGGATTGTTAATTGGAGAGCTGAGTTCCATTTCCTGTTGGGGGGTCATTATATTCACTTATATTTCCTCTGGGAAAGGTATTAATCCACCTCCTCTCATCCCAGATATGAGTTAATTAGTAAACACTAAACCATTATTCTCGCCTCAAAAAATATTTTCTGACTTTAAATAACCCACAAAGAGATGATAAGCCATAGAAAACTAATCAATAAATAAGCCCCAAAAAAAACAAAACACACTCACTGCACCATAAAAAAACGGTCAAAAGTTACCTCCCCTGGACCATTCGAGGGAGTCTGTTCCCCAGCTAATAGGTGCATGTTGGGAGAGGCTAGCAAACATGAGTACATGTCTGTATATTGTAAGTCAACATTCACAGGATGATACCTGAACTTACATTCCCACTAACCTAACAATGTTAATAATGTGATCATCTGCTGTTTATAATATCAGGCAACCCAATCACAGGAGGTGAGTAGCATTAGAAGCACCCTTTAGGGTAACAACTATCCTGCAAGTAAAAGATTAGCTTCTACAATGAAAAAATGTCTATAATAAGAGAAAAAACATGCCACTGTCTATCTACTATATGCAAGGGATACATCAGAAAAGATTCAGACAATT
This sequence comes from Ascarosepion bandense, assembly GCA_037127315.1. Lineage (NCBI taxonomy): Eukaryota > Metazoa > Mollusca > Cephalopoda > Sepiida > Sepiidae > Ascarosepion > Ascarosepion bandense. The sequence goes on from JBBBDQ010030089.1 coordinate 154,417, forward strand.
CATACAATATCAAGACAGTATTTAAAAGCATGTTTAATCTTTCACAGATCTCTCCACTACCCGAGAAGATAATGAACTGTGTGCATTCCATTTTACATAGCGGTGGCAAGGAATGCACAAGAGAGATCAGCTACTTCCAGCTGAATGAAGAAACTGCAAATCAAATGTATTCATTAACTGGTATAATCTTCATAATTTTGAAGTAACAGGCATTAACTATTAGCTACTGCTAATGCCAATCATTTCTTCAAAAATTTAACAAACACAGACAAAAGCAAAAGAATTAACTGTAAAAGACAACATTCAATTCTATTATTTTGAGAAATAAAATTAATTATAAAAATAGCATAAGTTCAAAGTCTTAAGCAGTGAAATAAAAACAAAAAAGACTTACTTTGAATGCAATTTCAGACACACAGCATGGACATTTGATGTAAAATCGGAAAATCTTTAAGCCCAGGTAATCTTCATTCTCAACTGTTTCTTTGCGCGAATTAAATTTTTTCCCTTTATAAATATATTCTCCACAAGTGTCACATCTTTAAAAACAAAAAATAAATCTATAAATAAATGTTGAAAAATTTTGTTCCAACCCACATGCCAAAATCTGACTAAATAATTAAACATGAGATTTTTTTTACTGAGTTGAACTAAGAACTTTCAGCATTCCCTCATTTTACATTCAGCCAGTTAGGTCAGTTAAGTGCCATACGTGATACACGCTTGGGCGATCATGTCTCGAAAGAGACATGACTGACTCGGCAGAAGATTATCCCGCAGTAGGTTGCCATTGCTTTCTGCGGTAGACTGGTTGCCGACCAAGGCTATAGAACCCAATCTGTCCTGCTATTTAACCCATAAGTGGAAGGAAGAGACGGATTAATACCTTTCCCAAGGGTATTTGCGTGTAAGTGAACGCAATGAATTCGGCTGGAATTCAAACTCGGCTCCCCGATTTCTCATTCCGAGTCAATATCCATTGCACCACAACACACATTTTACATTACAGTTACATAAAATAATCAAGAAGGCAAAAAAAAGGAAAGTATCCCCAATAACTGAACACTAAGAAAATCTTGATTATCACATATATTTAAAAATATCATATGAGATTTGCATTTTCCTTAAAATATCATCTGAAAACATAATTGATGCTGTATTCATCAATATCAAAGGACATACAGAAGATCATTATGAATTTGATATTGTTTGTGAAAGAATTCACATATTTTTGGATGCTATAATTTTAATATTGGTTTTGTGGATTGTTTTCTTCAAAGAGATTTGAACTAGACACTATTAAATTAGTGATGAAATGACAGTACCATGACATATCAGTTGTAAAGACAGTAAAAATGTTTTTAATGCCTTCAGTTGGTCCTTGAAAGTAGGTGGAAACTAGAACTTGATGGTATCTCTGCAATAGTCATTAAGAAATGTGCTCTCTGTAAACTCTAAAATAAATGACTTGCTGCTTCTTGCTTTCCTACTTGTTAGAAATCTTTTTCTGTAGTTCCAGTCTTTTAGAACTTAGGTGAACCATCTGATCCTTCTATCAGCCTATTAGCCTTTTTTGGGAAAGTACTAGAGGCTCTGATCAACTTCAAATTAGTTAAGTATCTCACCTCTCAAGATTATCTTTCAGCCAATTAAAATGGCTTTCACTACTTTAGATGAACTGCTGATGTATTCATGATTATTGCTGAAAGAGTCAATAAAGCTTTAGGTGAAAATGATGAAGCTTGAGCTGTTACTTTGGATATCTTGAGAGCATTTGAAAAGGTATGGCATACTGGTCTTCTTCAGTTGTATTTCTGAATGAGTTTTTGAACTGATTCAGTCTTTCTTATCAAATCACAAGATAAAAGTTGCTCTGAATGGCCACTTTTCTAGATTTTTTTCTTTTTGTACTAATGCAGGTGTCTCCAAGGCTCTATCCTTGGACCCACTTTGCTTTTAGTTTTCATCAACAACTTTCTTGATTGCATCTGTTCTTAACTTGGTATCTATGCAGATGACCCAACTATTTACTGCTGTCTTAATGGTAAACAGTTCAATGGTAAGTCAAACAAACAGCTGATTTCAAAAACAATCCACAATCTGTTATTAATTGGGGCAAGAAATGACAATTTCAGTGCTTCCAAAATTTGTCTTAGAGAATCTTTTTGTTTTCAATCAGCATGGCTGATGCTAACCTCCAGGAGAAAGACTAATTGCATGTTTTGGGGCTAACATTTTCCACTGATAAAAGATTATATTAATATTTTTTTTCACCAGAATCCATCTTACATATTTATAGGTATACCATTTATCTATGCTTTGAATATTGTTGCTGCATCTAGTCTTGTTCTTCTATTTACAGATTTTTGATAAAATCCAAAGAAGAATCTGCAATGTTATTGATCCTGGTCTGACATCTCAGCTTCAGTCACTTTCCTACTGCTATAATTTAGCTTATCTGTATTTTTTCTATAAATATTTTCATGCTAACTGTTCTGATGATCTTTCCTCTTTGGCATCTTGACTTTATGAATTTAAGTACAGTACTAGATTTGTGTTGTGGTCCAGTGGATATCAGCTCGGAACGAGAAACCAGGGAGCCGAGTTTGAATTCCAGTTGAATCCATTGTATTCACTTACATGCAAACACCCTTGGGAAAGGTATTAATCCGTCTCTTCCTTCCAGTTATGGGTTAAATAGCAGGACAGATTGGGTTCTATAGCCTTGGTCAGCAACCAGTCTACCGCAGAAAGCAATGGCAACCTACTGCGGGATAATCTTCTGCCGAGTCAGTCATGTCTCTTTCGAGACATGATCGCCCAAGTGTGTATCGCGTATGGCACTTAACTGACTGACTAGATTGGCAGCTAGGTCTCATCATATTACATTAGAAATTGCTGAGTGTAACTGTAAGTTCTATGCTAATAGTTTTTTCTTTCATACTTCTCACATGCAGAACTCTCTTCCAGCTTTTTGTTTTCCAGTCAACTTTGGTCTTCAAAAATTTAAATTCAATGTCAATCATTATCTTCTTACTTTTTCATTCCTGTTCTTTTATTGTTCTCTTTCTCCTTAGAAATGTTTTTCTTTTTTTTTTTTACATTATTTCACATTCAGTAACCAATTGTGTGTAAGTAGCTTTATTGCCTTAGGGTGAAATGATTAAAAAAGGCAATGCAGTGATTGACAGATGAAGGCAACTTATTACATCTTTACACGTCAAATTATATAATTATACAATTATATGAATCCATATTTGTTCTTATTCTTTCATTGTCAGCAATGAGGGAGTGCTTGATTTCTGGAAAGACTTTATGTATATTGACAAACAAAAAATATATATTTATGTTGCTCACAAGTAATTAACTTAATAATTAAGCAGATTTTTATAAAGTGGAATTTTCTTTGTATTTTATCAGTTAAGTGGCAATTGTCTTGCATACCAAAAGCTACACTACCCTTAATGCTTGGGTATTTATATATTCTATGCTTTAATCTCTGCTAATTAAGCAGTCATCAGTACACATACACTATGTATACATTTGCTAAAAGCAAGTATATGTCCTAACTTCCAAGTGAATAAAAAAAAATATTAGTAAAAACTGTACATTATTAATTAAAATAAATGAATTAAATGCTGGCTACTTGTGTGTGTGCGCGCACACACACACACACACACACACACACACACACACACACACACACACATGTACACAGTAAATAATCCAATAACTGAATACAGTTTATCTCAGTCAACCTTTTAAATCTGTTCACCAGTTCCATTTCCAATGCTCCAAAATGCTGGTCTGCAATTACATAAGCAATTACAGTTCATGCAGTCTTGCATAAAAGAAATTAAAAAAAAAATTAAAAAAAAAGAGGTCCTATTGTTGCAGAATAACCAGTTTTTACTCTAAATTGACTTGTGGCAACTTTTAGTGAACTTGCACCCAGCAGAACTATTTCATAGTCAAGTTATCCTTATAGAACATTTTCCATATTTCCATTTCTGTAATCAGCTGTCTGTATAGCCATAAAACACAGACAACCAGACAAATGCAAAATAGTAGCAAAACTTACCTCATATTGAATGGTGCCATAATACGAATACTGTATTGCCTGTTCCTGGGTAAACGCAGTTTAGGAATTTTTGAGGGATCAAAATCTGGAGGGTAATATTTCTGTTTATAAAATAAAATATATGTGCATTAGTAAACTCTTGTTCTCATTTCAGCATTATCTATTATGGTAATGACATTAATGCAATTTATTTTAATTAAAATTGTAGTTAGTTTCTATAATCTTATGTGATAAAGTGGTTCTCATTCATCTTGGGCATCATATCAATGTTTATTATGAAGTTGATGGATGATCTTCTTGACTTAGTAGTCAAAAGTATTCAAATCAACAGATTTCTGGAGGTTTCATGCTGACAGTGACATAACCATGAATGTTCTTGGTCAACCATACTAAGCCACATTATAGGATTCTCAAGATGATACACTGATTACAGTTTACTAATATATTAATCTAAAAAAGGTCATTTTTATTTAAAACCAGTCCTAATTAAAGTAATAATTTTTTAAGCCTATAATACAAATAGTATTCAAATTAATAAATGAAATATATAGTATGGACCAGGGAAATATTTTCCTAACGTAAAAAAAAAATTGCATGCTCGAATGCTAAATAATTCAGGTGATGATTTGTCTTTGTCATATCTATTAAATTTTAAAAGTAAAGAATGCTGAAATGTCATAGTGAATGGACATGTTTCTTCAAGCAAGAAAGCAATGTGGCTTTTCAAAGTAGTAATGATTATTTTTCAAATCAAAATATGATTGAAAACTGAAAACAATCTCAGAAGGATATTGGACTAGTGAAATAAGACATTTCCAAAAATTAAAAACTGGAAGAATCAATTAGGTATAAATAGTGTGGACAAAGGAATGAACACAGCATGGTGACTGTCATACTTCAATGTGATCTTCAGACCAAATTCGCATTGAAGCATGAAACTGCAGTATTGATTCCTATGTCTATACTATCTATACTCAAACGCTCTCCCACTAATACTATTCCCCTAAATATAGTTAATTTTGAAATATAGCACGAATATATTGGAAAAAGAAGGGATAAAATGTTAATGAGAAATAAAACAAAAACATTCCCTGTACTGCTGCAGTAAGTACATAACCCCTCCTGCTATCTTCTACCTTTAAAGGAGTCAGATCAAGCTGAAAATAAAATATTGATGTCTTATTTGGGGGTGGGGAGGGGAGGTTGTTCAGTTTTTACTTTCTAGTTTCAAAGTTAAAAAATGTCTCCACATCCATGTAGGTGATGAATTATTTTCCACGCTACAACCCCTTTCCTCACAGACAAAATATTGCAAGCCCCTTGCTGTTCTATCACGATTTCTATGGCAAGAGTTTAGAAGAACTACACTGCTTAGTTCCACCAGTTCTAAGAACCACCATGCCATACATATTGTAGCCAACTATCTTCATTCCCTTTTTATTCAATTGGTGAGATATAAGTTCCAAATAAGCAGCTTCTTCTCATGAATCACTGCTTTGTGAAACCATCTCCCAAGAGGATGCTTCCTCAATCACTACAATCTTAACCGGTTTAAGTCTAGGGTTGACCATCATATTCCCTACATATCTCTGTAAACTGTGCTTATTACTTTGCAACCTTCTATCCCAAGTCACTCTTAATATACAATGTAAGTTAATTACAAATATTAATAAAAATAGAAGCAATAATAATGCTGGATAAATTTAATATCTAGATACATTGGATGTCAAAATTTAAATTTTGAGTATCTCTACATGCCTAAATTTTGATCCAAACTGCAAGCAGCACCTGTTGTAGTTGAGTAACATTTTCTGATTTTTTTCAATATATGTCTGGAGAATATATATATATATATATACACACACACACACACACACACACATTTGATAGATTGTTTTCAGTATATAAATGCAGTTTTAAGCCCAAATTAGTCTGAAAAGATTTTGTCACAGAACTTTCAATAAAGAACATATTTCTCAACTTATCAGGAATATACATTTAAAAGAAAAGTATCCACATGAGTACCATTTATTCCTTAAAACTTACCATAGTTGCAGAATGAAACTAGAGAACTACCTGAAAAACACATTTTTACAGAAAGAGATATTAATTAATCTGATTTTTATGTACCTCACACTTGAACTGCATCACATAATCAATAGTATTATTTTCTATGAGTTACCATAAAAAATCAAGGCAGAGTTGAAAGGTAAATTTCTCATTCTAATTTTGTTGAACTTCCAGGTTTTATAGTCTGAACTGTTTTTTTTTAATGAAGTGCTATAAAAATTGTCAGTTTGAAACAAATTAGAAAACTTTTGAGACAGAATGTTTTATATTTATTCTTTTTGTATGATTAACAACAGCTGCACTTTTTTTAAAATTCCAATTTGATTTCTTATCAATTTTTTCATAAGCAATCATGAGCCTAATAAAACTCAGAATCATATATTATACATCTATTTGTCTATCATAATTTTATTTCTTTTTCTATATTTTTGCAGTTTTTGTTCAAAATGTGTATTTGCATTTCTGCAGTCATATTCATGTTGAATGCCACTGACTCATTGATACAGATGATATTTATCCGAAAGTTTTTCTACTCTAAAACCCTGTAAAAGTCAGGGATTTAACAGTTTCAATATTTATTTTTTATTTGTTTGAGCATTATTTTTAATCAGTACTCATATTTGAGTCGATATTCAGTTTTTTTTTTTAATTAAACAGTATATAATTAAATTTAAATTGTTGCAACACGGATGAATCTTTATTCTTATTAGTTTGAATACATACATAAAAAATTTTTGTTTTCCCATATCTATAAATAACAAATGTATTGTTTCTCATATTTAAATGAAAATCATTTTCACAACTGAATTATAGCTAGTATAAAAAAAAAAGAAGGTTACTACTACTTCTCCCACATAATTTCTCTTCTCACCCACCCCTAATCTAAATGGGGCTGTTTGATTGGCTAAGGTGATTTTCCTTGACCAATCAGTGGACACCCAATTTTGGAGAGCTCAATGCAAAATTCTTCTATCTTCCTCTTTTTTCAAATGTTCTAGCAAGGAACAACAGGTAGGAAATTTCCTCTTATTTGAGGCTACTCTGAACATTCTAATTTATTTGGACGTCTAATTTATTTGGACGTTAAAGAACATTTCATAGTTGGACTTCTAAAGCTGCAAATACAACTAGTTTTGCAAGGACTTTTCTTCTCTGTGATTGCCATCATAATTACTTGTATCTTTATCTCTGTCTTTTGTATTCTTTTTTTTTCAGCAATTCCAACTAAATTAACCTTACCAGCATTGCCTGATGATGAGGTAGAAATCTCAAAAGATAGAAATTTCCATGTCACAATGTATTTTCAATTAAAAAACAAATTTATGATTATATCAGGCTCTACAATATTTATTGTATTAAACACCTTTAAAAAAAATCGAAATGCCGGAGAACTCAGAATTGTAAAACTGTTGGTTCTCTTCACAAAGGGTAGACAGACCGAAGCTGTTTTCTGAGAGTTGTTATCCTCATGCACCCTCCTTCCATGTATGTTAGTTGTTGTCAGGTACCCTGGATAATTCTTTCAATTTGGGGTACTGCTTATACTGACCAACCTCTTTAACAGTGGCATATTATTTTATTTTTGTCGCAAATGTGTAACAAAATCAAACTGAGAAATACTGTTATAAACAAGTTCGGCTGGTTTGCTGAAAGAAAGGAATGTACTTACCCATTGATAAATTGTTGTGAAAAAGGGAAACTTGTTTGTATGGCAGCCATTTGTTTTGTAATATCAAAGTCTGGTTATTTCTCAGGAGTAGGGTGTATATTTTAATATTATATTTAAATGAAAATCATTCACAATGATCTAACATTTGCCTGATGATGAGGTAGACATCTTGAAATATAGAAACTTCTATTTTGGGGAATACATGATTTCTTCTTTCAATTGAAATGGTCAAAGTGTTAACTTAATTTTTAAAACCCCTGTCTAGACCCTATTTTCATTGATGTGTCCCTTATTGTTACAAATTTTTTTCTTTCAGAAGTGGAGTGAGTTGGGAAGATAAGAGTTAGAGATGCTACCTGTGAGTAATTCACTCAGTGCACTGTTTGAGAGTACGGTTCACACTCCACCCATGTCTATTGAACAGGTTAAGAGGCTCATCCCTTGTTCCCTGTTTAGGATGTGGTTTCCAGCTTTATCTTTACCAATCTTTTCACTATTACGTAGCCCCCTGCACATCAGTGGCGTTACCGCCTTGCTCGAGGTGATATGATTAAAAAAAAAAAAAAAAAAAAAAAAATATTGGTTAATGAAGATTCTTCAGTTGAGGAATGCATACATTAACATTCAAAAATCTAATTGAATAACCAAAAATACAGTTAATGGTAGCTTTCAGATGTTTAAAATTTATGCATGCAATGCTGACATTACCAAAGTGGAAAATTTTCTGGAAGGGTTACTGAAGGAACAAGAATACCATAATTGTGTCAAAATCAAAACATGCTAACATAGTCTAACAGAGTGTATAATTTATTAAAGGCAACAAACTGACACCTCTTTTCATCTGGCAAAAATAAATCATTCTATTTTTGATAATAGTTCCCATACCAAAGTCCAAATCTAAATCAATAATACTGAAGACACAGTTTTTTGCTTTTCTTCTTGATAAAAAATGAACTGCCAAATTCTATTGGAAGAGTAGTCACTTTACTCTATATATGATTTTATTCCAAAGTTTATGCCATGATTTGATGCTGAATGTTAGAGGCCACTTGGAAAAGTACATAATTGAATTATCATTATCCTGTCAGTAATTAAGCAACCAATGCTAAATAAAATGCTTCAACACTTATGAAATTACCAACAGGTTAAAATAACAATGTTCAATTTTACAAGAGTGAATTTCTACAATCAGAATATAGGTTCAGTAAGATGGTTACAAAAGTCAGTATATATTGACATTCCAACTCAAATAGAGTATGACCCTGTTACCACCTCAGTCATCTACTCTCTGCCTACACTGACAGTTAAAAGAGGCATTGAAATATTGGAAAGCAAGCTGTAGAAAGGTGTTTTCTTTTTGCAGGACAATGCAACTGCTCACAGGGATGACAAGAGGATTGATATTTTGAAGGATTTGAGTACATAGACCTTACTAGCTGTTACTCTATTTTCGGTTTCTACATCTTAAAACAAATTTGACAAAAAGAGATTTTCATATGATTTGAAACAGCAGAATTCAATAACCAAACACTTTTTTTATAAAGGGTTAAAGAAATTTCAGATACAATGTGCCTAGTGTGTTGAACTGCAAGGGGAACATGCAGTATGGTTCTAGATCATTTCTTCTCTGATTGTAACAAGAACTGGTTAGCACCCATTTGTATTGTGGTCAAAACAAACATTAAAAAAAAAAAAAAAAAAATGAAAACAACTGAACTCCAACATCTATGACACTAAAAAAATGCTAAATATTAATATTTGACCACATAAATCTGTTAAGTTTCAGTATCTGATAATGAAAATCAGTTTGAGGTTGTCAGATGTGTATCCTGCATCCTTGGAACATAAAAATCTTCAAGTATACAATAACTTTCCCATCTCTGCATCCCAGGGACGCAACTAAAATTTCCCATGAAAAGCAATACATTATACAAAATGAACTCATAACAATTATGAAATAGTAAAATTTGTTATTAGTCAATACTAAGTAAATAATGACATCAATTTAATTTAAAATGTAAATAATATATTTCTATAACTGAATGTGAATCCTTTGTCAAATGAACTAGATATTGATATGTAGACACTTTTTAAAAAATATTTTGTATTTTGTTGTTAATGTATGTTTAAAATGTAGTCCAAAACATTTTACATAATTTATTAAAAGTATTCTGCTGTCATTTCCAAGTTAGTTGTTAAACCTGTTGCTGTTTTGTAAAAGATTTCTTGTACTACTTTAATAATACAAGGACCTTCCCTTCAAGATATCTTAAATTTATTAAATCCCTACAAATACCCATGGAGTTAGAAATTTATCCTCTCCAGGTTTAATTAGATTATCACCCATGGTGCTCTTTACTTCAGGCAAATTCATAGTGCAGAACTAGAATATTGTCTCAAATATCGTTCTTCCACTGGGAATGAAGACTTTTAGTTTCAGTTTTCACTGCTGTAGTTAGCTTAAGTTTTTTCTTTTAATATTTGGAATAACTTTTGCTTATTTTAATTGAAATAAGTATAAATTTATTTTATTTCCTTCAGACTTGCTACAATATTTTATGTCTTTACTGCAAAAACAAAAATTTTTGTGCAAAATTCACTAATAATTTGAATTCAGGAAACAGGGTTTTGTTACTTAGAAGTTAATTTAATATATTCACTAACAATCAACTTTACTTACTTTTGCATAATTTTATTTCTGTTTCTAACTTATGAAAAATGTATCCTGATTTTTTACCGAACTTCTTATACTGAAAAGTAACATTTTAATTTTACTTGATTTAAAGAAATAATTATTTATTCAATTGTTTGTAGTCTTTCTTTTTACAAATATAACAAAGACTCTTTCAAGAAAATTTATTTTAATATTTTGTTCTTCAAATTTTAACAAACTTTTCTTTTGAAAATTTTTTTACTTGATTTTACACAGCAAAATTTCTTTGTAAATGCTATTATTTTGTACTTATATGGCAATTATAAATTTTCTTTAATAATATTGTAATATGTGACAACAAATATATTGATAGTAAAATTAAATTTTTTATGAGTAATTTGCATTTTCCATTTTAAAATGTATTGAAAAAGAATTTGTTGAATTTTACTTTAGTTTACTGTTAAAAAACAAAATAGAAGCAAACAATATTTTATGCTACAGAATTAACAAAAAATCATTTAAGAATGCTATTGTATAAAATTAATTTCATAATTAAATTTAATATATTTAATCAGATATTTTTAGATAAAATAAATTAGGTGTACAAAATGTTAACCCTAATTCTGCTACAAAACCACATTTTTAAGAGTTAATATCTCTGGAGTTGTTCTCAAGAAACTTGGCCCAGCTGTTTAGTTGTTTTGTTTTGTAGCCTGAACAAATATTTCCTAAGCCAAATAGGTGTCTAGTGGATATTCTGTTGACAAGAATGCAGGCAAACCCTCATCCCTGTCACAATATCACCATATTAACCTCCTTAGTGTCATCTGCAAACTTTTTGAAACTATCATCAACAAAAAAAATTATTGATTACCTCAATAGAAACAGCCTCCAAGCAATAAACAAGATTTTCACTCCTCTAAGTCCACTGCTGATGTCGTAACTATGATCATGTATAGAATAAGTGAAATGCGTGATAATAAACATCCCCCTTATATATCTTAAAGGCTTTTAACATTGCTACACAAACTTGTCAGCTATGGAACCTCTGGGAGAGTGTTCTCAGATTCTGAGTAAATATATATACAGATGATACCATAATGTATGGGCGCACCTCCAAATTTCTGACCAGTGCCTGACAGTTTATCTTTCCTCTGACCTCACTCTCACAGCTCAATGAGGAAAAGACTGTCTTGTATCATTCAATATCTCCAGAACAAAGCTAATAATATTTTATTGTCCCCAAGCAAACCTGAAACTTGCTCCAATCCTGATAAACACTCATACTCTCAATGAGGCTTCTTGTCTCAAAATGCCTATTGGGGCTAAAGCTCACACTAGACCTCAAATGAAAATTGTATATTTTTGTTGGATGTGCGTTGTGGTCCAGCGGATATCAAGTCGGAATAAGAAACCAGAGAGCCAAGTTCAAATTCCAATTGAAGCGTTACATTTACTTACACACAAATACCCTTGGGAAAAGTTTTAAAACGTCTCTTCCCTCCAGCTATGGATCAAATAACAGGATAGATTGGGTTCTATAGCCTTGGTTGGCAACCAGTCTACTGCAGTAAGTAATGGTAAACTGCTGTGGAAAAATCTGCCCAGTCAGTCATGTCTCTTTTGACACATAATCGCCCAAGCATGTATCATGTATGGCACTTAACTGACTGACATTTGTGTTACTGCTAAAGGTACTGGAAGAATGGTTGATTCCTTGTGTTGCTCCAGACAAGTTCAGGTAAGAATAACAGGAAGAGAAGCCACAATTGGCATAAACTCCCCAGGCAGATAAGAACTGATTAAGTAGAAATTGTATATATTGAGCTAAATTAGTCAATATTACCCCAACAATTAGCAGAGTGATTATTTTGATGTAGAAATTTATTGTTTGCATATATACAGGCTGCAATCTCATTTCAACAGATATTTTCGCATAATTTTGGTAAATGTATCTTGAAATACTAAAGAATAAATTCATTCAATATAATCACCACTGACTTAAACCATGACCCCCAGACAACTTCAGAATTTCTTGCAGTCTTCTTATTTAAGTTGGTAAGTGCTGCCATAATCCTTGCATTCAGTTCATTTTTGGTGTTAAAAGTTTTGTTGGTTTCTTGCTCAACTGCATCCCACATATAATAATCAAGGAGGTTGTAGTCTGGGAAGTCAGGCAGTCAGATGTGGTCAAAGAAATTGACAGTCATGACTGCTTGTGTGACATGGTGCAGAATCCTATTGCCATATATAGGGTCTTCCAGCAGCCACCCTCTTGACTCAGGGCAGCACTACTTCCCTGGATATGGAACTGATTGACTTGGAGGGATCATTTTTAATCATAGTACGAATCTCATTAATAAATGTGGGAGTTCTTTTCTTGTTAGAATGATCAGAGTGAGTTTTTTGAGCTGTCATATCTTTGCAATCACCATTAAACTCATCCAACTCTTTTCTTGGATTGACATCCAAACAATCTGAAATGTTCATGTAGCAGTTTCCAGTGTGAATGCCAAGTAGTACAGCATGTTATTTCCAAATTTCTGGCAGAGTGAATTGCATCATGGTACTGTTTTTCTCACAGATGCTGCCCAACTGACTCTAGTATACTGTGCAGTTGACAAAATAGAGATGTATGAAGTGAAAAAAAAATATAAAATGGCGACAATTTACCCATCGCAATAATAGGTATCTTATTTACTTAATAACTGTTACAATATATCTCTGTAATGAGGCTGCCAAGATAAATGGTTTCAGCCACTGTATCATGCATTGAGAGTGGTAGCCAAAGTGAAATAGACTTTATCTTGTTTGATATCTAAGATATCAGGTAACTTCTTTTCTGTTGACCAGTAAGAAATATCATGTAACCCTATGCACTCCATCTGGCAGATTACTCTATGAGGTATTCTTCATTCTTCGAAGCTACCAAAGTTTGGAAAACAAATATTCATTTGATCTTGTTTAATTTGGTAAAGTTTTTTGTTATCTCTCAGTAATTGTTCAATTGTTGAATGCTGCCCAGATCTATTCAGTACTAATGTATCCTAATTCAAATCTGGTTATGTTTGCCAGAACAAAGTTCCACAAGTTTGATAGAAGAAGCAATTAGCATAGAATTTATGGTTACAACTAGCAATTTCAAAAAGGTCAATTATGAGCAGTAGCTCCCAATTTAGTAACATGCTTAAATTTGTAAAGCCAAGGAATCAATGAGTAAAGTTCATCAGAACAATTACTACAACAATATTTATAGCAAAAGGAAGATATGTTACAGTAGTGAGAAAACCCATCTTACATATCTTCATAACTTCTTCTCCATACTTCCTTACAACACTCTCACTCTCTAACCCTCTACCTTGAGTGGTCTTTGGGCCTTATATTGGGTGAACTGAAGTTAAAGATAACATTTATAAATGAAACACAAAACATTATTTATACAAACATTACTCACACTTCTAATGTGAACTGGATTATTTAAAAAAAAGAAAGGAAAGAAAAAATATTTCAACATATGAACTGAAGATTTGCAGTTGTACAGAAATTTAAAGTAACTCATATTTGTTATGTCAAAGGCTGTAGGCTAACAACAGTAGTCTTATTCTGTATTACCTCTTTTGATCTTTTGACTGACTACTCAGAAGAGTAGTTTCATATATGAGAACTCAATAACTCTTAAATCCAGAAAAAAAAATAAAAAAAAGAAATTATGTTTGTAAATAAATATTTTATGTATCTGTCTATATTTCTGAGATGAGATATTGTATTTATTTACACTATTTACATTGTTCAGACTATTGTCCTCATCTTCACAATAATATAAATAGCATAAATAAATATTTTATGACCCCAAACAAGAAAAAAAATTAAAAAAAATTAATTAAACTCCAAAGTATCTTTTCACTAGTTTTTAATTAATTTCATTAATGTAGTATAAAAAATAAAATTATTATAAGCTTAATAAAAGGGTATAAAATATAAAATTATATTCTTAAATAATTTATTTTTAAACAAATACTAATTTCTTGATTATTGTAAATAATGTTAATGTTGCATATTTAATTATTTCTAAAAAATATTTGGGAGCTTTTGAAGTCAGGGATGAAAGTAGAAAACTATCATTGTTAAGCTACTGTGTGTAAATAAATGTTATATTTAAATTGACTAATTTACTTTGAAGAATGTCTCTCAGACAAATATTGGATATTTAAGAGATTTGTACATTTGTTAGCAGTTTGATAAGTAACAAGTAAAAATACAAAAGTTTTTAAAATTCCAAAAATCTTTATATAGAAAAATTTATTTTTCTTTGCATACAGATTGATTTTATGCTATTATCTTTCAAACAAATCCAAACTTCAAAGACATTTAAATTATCTAAAATGCATCTTTTGTGTTTTTTAAGAAGTCAGTGGCAGCACCTATAATTCTTGCTACAAGCAGTAAATGGGATGAAAACCACACTGAAAAATAACAAGTAAACTTAAAAAAATAAATATTCTGTGGAGATTTTTCCAGCTGTCAAATCTAAAAAATTATTTTAAAATTATGTAATTATCAACTATCAACAAAAATTAATTTTAGTAAAGTTCAAAAGGACAGATTTTCACACAAAACCTTCATGGAGTTTTCTTTATATAACTGTAAAAAGATTTGCAAAACAAACACCAAATTAAAATAGCATACACAATTACCCACCCCCACAAAAAATATTTCCACAAAGTTTTCTAATAATCTACACAGTATATAAGCCATTCATTAATAAATAAGTGCTGAAAATTTCATTTAAATCTGATAATTCCTTGACTGTTGGTGAATTTTGAAAAATAGGAGGTAACATTTCTTTTTTGTGCATTTATTTCAGGTACCTAACCTCTATGACATTTTAGGTATCTTCAAAAATTCACTAAAAATATGCATACATGATGAAAAAATGCACAAAACTTTAAAAAGGTTTTGTCAAAGTCTTGATATGTTTAAAAAAGATTTTTGTTGTAAAGATTATTTTTTAAAATCTTTTTTTAAAATCTTTTTTCAAAACCTTCGAAATTTCGGTAAAAAAAAAATGTTTTTCTGGCTTTAAAGTGAACCATAAATTATGGGAAATTTGAGTATTTTTTTGCAGTGAAAAACACATATTTAAAAATTCTTGCAAAAATCAGATAACTTATTTTTTTAATATAACTTATTCAAATGAATGAAACTATTCTCAAAAAAATCTTTAGACAAAGTTTTTATAGTTATGTATTCTTCATTTGATTAAAAAACATTTAAGCACTAAAATCTATGTACAACTCAAAAACACCCACACTGTGTTAAAAAAATGGTTTTCTGTAATATTTTAAACTAAAGGTAAGTAATATATGTTGTAATTCAAATTAAAC
The DNA here is from genome assembly GCA_037127315.1 of Ascarosepion bandense. NCBI lineage: Eukaryota > Metazoa > Mollusca > Cephalopoda > Sepiida > Sepiidae > Ascarosepion > Ascarosepion bandense. The sequence continues at coordinate 170,274 of JBBBDQ010030089.1, forward strand.
TTTAATCAGTTAATCTTCATCAAATAAAGTTTCAGAAATAAATTTTATTTTTGACAGACTATTTTTAATAAAGAAAATTGTGTTAACAATTTTTTTTTGTCTTTATTCGATTTTAGCCATTTTAATACAACAAAAAAAAAATTTAAGTCAATTTAAGTTGGTCTGATAATACAGCAAAGTATTCTGATTATCTATGAGCTTGGAATTAAAACTAAAAACAGCTCCAAGAAAGATTTTCCATTTGTAAAAATAAAATGCATTTTGTAAACATTGGATGTGTCATTTGATACATAACGATTTATCTCCCTTATATTGGACGTGAACTCAAGGACTGACATTTTTTTTTCTTTCGATATAAAAAAATCATGCATTAAAAATATTACTTATTTTAACTATTTTCTTTGTAAATAATAAATTTAGTTCAATATTTGTCATCAATATTTCCGAATTTGAAAAACAAATTTAAAAAGGGTCGGGCATGCCTGTACCAGCAGAAATTAAAAACAAGGATACTGTTTTATCAAAATATAAAAATCAGTGGTGGTTATGTGAGAAAAAAAAATCACAAATGGTTGAAACGCTAAAACTCATAAAATAAAATCTAACCCATCTCAGTGTTCATTTGTTCTTTAAAACAGTTGCAGAAATTTATTCAGTTTACTGGTTTTTTACTATCACTGTTAAACACGTCATGCTAGTTACAGGTTCATAAATTTACGGAGGAAATTTTTAAATAGTAAAGGAAAAAAAATACGGCTTTTAACTAAGTTTATCATAACCTAAAAATAAGAAATAATGAAACGATTCTGTAATAAATTAAAAATATTAATCAACGAGACACAGTCACGAAAAACTATGACGTTTATTTAAGACTCAATGATTTCTAATTATTTAAAATATAAAAATTATACAATAAACATACATTTACTTACATTTAAAACTTTTCTTTCCGACATTGCTGAGCTGTATATAAAAACTTGACGAGAAAAATTATTACAAGTATTTCACGAAAACGGAAGTTGCCGGTGTCTATTATTAAAATTCCTTTTTATGTATGCGAGATTAATTTTTGCGAATTTTGGAATGTTTAATCTTTAAAAAATATAATCTTCATTTATTCGTTTATTTACGTTTTTTCTTATCTTGGAACCAAATATTTTTCAGTTTGTATTTAGATGCTTGTAAATAAGATTAAACTTTAGGACATTTTGATCTCTTCTGAGTGCCCGTCTTGATAACGCATTTTTGGGATAAAGAAAAAAAAATCATAACTTCAAAAAATTATATCATAGAAAATTGTCAGAGAAAATAAGTAATATTTTCATTTAAAATAAGTAATTGTTTTAAAATATAAGTGTTGCAATAAAAAGCAATTCAGTAATTAAACAATGTTTTTTAAACTAATTCTTGGCAACTTTTATTTCTAAGTTCTAGGTACCGCCAAAAATTTTAGCTAAAAAAAACTGTCTCATTTTTCTTACAATTTTGAAGTATTGATCATTGCTTGCACAATCCCATACTCTTCATATAATTAATCCATATAAATATTTTACGGTTAGAGAGACCTTGACTGCATCACAGAATTCTCTAAAAGATATGTTAGGCAAAATTTTAAGGTTATTTAAATAATTTATATCTTTTTCATAGAAGTCTACTTCACGTTTCTTAGACATCTATGAGATAAGCTGGTCAAGCTTGGTGTTTACTGCAAAGACAAAAAACATTCTTTTTTTCCTCTTCTTTCAAGCTTGCTTTTCAGTTCAGACAATAGATTAAATACTGAATCTATGCTGAATGTCTTGGCTTTTAGTGCTGAGAAAGAAGAAATAGATTTTTTACAATTCACAACACAGGCATTTGTTTAATCAACAAAGCACTTCCATTTTACTGTAGCAGCCCTTAAACATAACAGTAGCAGCTCTTAAATATAATATCAGCAGCAGCTCTCGAATATAAAAACACATGAACCCTAAGGTAACTCTCGCTCTTCTAGATTTTTCTCTTTCAAATTGATGACATGAACTTTCCACGCTGAAGCTAAAAGAGTTGTGAATGTTTCATACTAAAAACAAGCCAACACAGCAAGTCCCACTCAAACGTATTTATGAACATTATGTTGTGTATACTTCTAACAAAAGAAACTCTTGTTTTGAACTGTTGTGAACAAAACAAATTCTAGATTTAAAAATTCAAATCTAACTCATTGTTAGAAATAAACGAATTCTCTCGAATTTATAAACTTTGCTTAATGTACAAAAAACCTGCGAAATTTCACACTTCGATGCGAAATGTTTGTTGTCTAATGTAAATGCCAGAATCACATCCGGGAGTGAATTCCCAAACGAAATAAAAGACGGACAAAGTTTGGCCCTCGTCGGAGAGTTAAGATGACGAGCAATTAACACATACCCTTGAAAACTTTCTTTTTAATTTAAAAAAAAATGTTTTATTAAATGTTTTCTTGCATTGAAAATCAATTGGTTTGTTACTTTGTGCATATATTCTTTCTCGCCACAATTATTTCATGTGCTATAAAATATTCCTGTAAGAAACCTTACACATTTAATTATTGAGCTGGCTAATCACTAACGTACACTGGGGTACTCCTCTTCATCTAAGTTCTGGAAGTAACTTTTTAGAACTTCCCAATACTTAAGTATTTTATCAATAGCTGGCAAAAGAGAAAGCTATCTAGTTACGACATACCGTGACAAACTGCATATATCAACCTTCACACATTCACAGAATTCAGTTAATTGTGCTGTTCTTTTAGGTGAGATGTTGAAATGGTTATACGCTTTAAATACAATACTTTCAACATCAATTTCCAGTTTTCCTGTAGCTTGAAGCCGTGGGGAGATGGTTAATGCTTATTAAATCGGCCTTGTGTCAAACATAACCGAACTCCCGACAACTTACAAATTTATTATTCGTTATCATCAGAATGTTGTAGATTGGAATGTGTGGATTTGTGGAAAAATAAAAGTATACCTTTTATATGTTGAAATAGAAATTTATTGATAGAAAAGAATAACATGAATTTGTAGAAGTTAAACGTTCCAAGAGAAATAGTATTAAGAGATTAAGGTATCAAGAGAGTTTGTAGTTGTAACTTGTTGGAAAGAGTTTATGTGTACGTAGGCAGGAACGTATATTTGTATGTATGAGCGTTGTCGTTGGATAGGAAGTATCGCTCAGTCTGGATGGTGAAAGGGAGGAGGTGAGAGGTGAGAGAGAAAGAGAGAGTTAATAATAGCGATCGCTTGACGTGAATCAAGGGTACATGTTAATTACGCTCATAATCTTAACACTCTGACGCGACGTCGACCTTGCTTGTCTTTTATTTCATTTTGGAATTCACTCCCGGATGTAATTTTGGCATTTCCATTTGACGGCAAACATTTTGCATCGAGGTGTGAAATTTCGCAGGTTTTGTGTGCGTTAAGGAAAGTTTGTAAATTCGAGAAAATTCGTTTATTTCTAACAATGAGTCAGATTTGAATTTTTAAATCTAGAATTTGTTTTGTTCACTACAAGCTAATTTTCTTGCATTGTACAAAATATGAGCCAGGCAGTTGTGCGCCAATAACGTCATTTTGATCAATTTTCATGTTTTGATAAAAACTGTTGTGTTTTCCATATTTTACAATTGCATTGTCAACAGTATTTGCCGATACATTATTCAGATCCAGACCTGAAATCTCTAGTTTAGGTAGTAGCTGATTTGTTATGGCCTCTGATGATTAATTATAATCATTATAAAAGTCAAGTAACATATACTGTCCTCTCTTCTTAAAATGAAAATATCTCAGAAGTATTGGAAACACTTTGTTGCACTTTTGTTTGAAGCATTAGATGCTACTGAAAAGGGTAAACCATGTTCTTTGATGATGTGCTCCTCATGTAGAATATCGTGCTAAATATTTTGCACAGAGCTTTTGCTTTAGCTTTCCAACATGTTTCACCTTTCACTATGAATGAGTCACTATATATTTCTTTGTCAACTTTTACTCCACAGTCAATACTTCTTTGGAATTTAAAAGGGTGGGTTTTAGTGTCTTGTGCATATTCACATATAAACAATGTAGAAGCAACAAAAATTTGTGTTATATTGGTTACACGAAAACCTGTAGTGAATGCAGAATAATAACTTCATACACTCTCTTCAAATTCAGAGGACAGAAAGATCGAAAGCAATTTGTGAGCCTATATAAAATTTCCTTTGTACCAATGAAAACCATGCTTCTAGAGAAATTGACCTGTGGGCTTGTATTGATAAAAGTATAAAAATTATATATATATATATATATATATATATATATATATATATAAAGAATTAAAATTAATATAAGGCATTCACTCTTTATTTAAACTCTTATCGTTTTCTCTTTCTTTCTCCCTATATTTCTTTCTCAACATTAGAGAAGACAATCCTCATTTTTACAAAGAGAAAAAAGAAGAAAAGACTGGAACTGGCCGAAAAACTTGAATTTTCCTGGACCAGAGTCTAATAATTTGTGACTGAAAATTACTAAAAATCAGGGAGGCTCCACATTATAACTCCCGCTATATGAAAAAGAAAGGAATACTGGAAAATAAAATAATTTGGGCCGATCAAAACACTAACAGAAATAGACTTGTGATGTTAACCAAAACTGAGCTTTATGCCAGTAAGTCTGTATCTACATCAAAAGGTATAAAACTGACAATCCTTGGCAGACAAGAAGGGAATGCCAGATAAACCACGGAACAAGAGATGCAACCACCAGAGAAACCAGCAATGTATGATGTGTGAAGTAGTTAAGAGGCTATCTACTAATTATATTTTTGCCCTCCTTAGGGCAAAACAAAAAAACAAAAACAAAAAACACAGTAGATTGACACTGACCTATTTCTAAGATGACTGTTACTAAGATGACTGTTACTAATACCAAGGTCTGATTCCAAAACAACCCACTACTGAAAACATTCTCCAGACCGCTACCAATATCCACCTTATAAATGAACATTTTGCTATACCAAATATCAAAAGCCTCACTCTAAATCAAATAAAGAAACATATATTATTTATTTTATAATACTGAGTTAGTTTGTTTTATTTCCAAAATTTTGATAAAATAAATAACAATATGTCCTATCAAATTCTCATAAGAAAAAGGGAAGCAATTCTTGAACTGATATGAAATAGGTTTTGGATCAATTTTTGAAAACCTTGCCTCCGTAAATTAACCCTTCAGCCACGAAGAAGGAGAAATGAAGATAGTGAGCTTATGCGATTTTTTTTTTTATATATATATAAAATGAGGAGAAAAATTAAAATAACCGGAGAAGAATATCTGAAGTCATGTGAAAGGTTTCATTTCAGTTCCTCACGTCAAGCATAGAAGTACTGGGCAGTGTAGAATTACTCGCCAATTATATTATCGGCCTTCAACCAGCATGTGACACTTTAAAGAATTTTCTTTCAACAATTCAAGAAAGTTAAGTATTTCAAACTACACTGACCAACAGTTGAATAACATCAGGATTCTTGCAGTGCCATGTTGCGCATGGATAGGTGTCCCTGCATGTATATCTGGTGGGCAACCCTGAGGCTACACTATGCTACAGTTTCCGCCAGTTCCCTTTCCTCACATGTTGCATTTGACGACTGGTTGCTCCAGGCCTCTCCTTGCCAATAATCCAAAAACATGACCAGAAAATATATATATATATATATATATATATATATATATATATATATATATATATATATATAAAACTAAACCAGTCAGACAAAAAACAGCTAAACTTCTCAACATTTCTTTTTGTAACATCCGTGGTATCATAACAAAAAGTTGTGGCAGTGTTGAATCGTTCCTCATCAAAAGTCCCCAGACATCCTAGTCCTCTGTGAAAGTAACCTCAACTCTACAACCCCCTCTTCTGATTTCTCAATTTCTGGTTACCTTCCTCTCTTTAGGAAGGATTCTAATGTCCACATGCATGGTCTGGAGATTTTGTCTACGGACTTCTGCCTCTCACTAGGGAGATCTCTCTTGACTCTCTAGATCATTTTTATGTGTCTCCGTTTCTCTCTCTCTCTCTCTCTCTCTCTCTCTTAAATTATCAGCTATCTCTTCTTTCTCTACCACTCCCTTTCCTCTCGTGACTGTCGTGTGTTTGATATTATTTCTGACAACATAGACAAAGCCATTTCACTACATCCGTGTGCAAATGTAATTGTGTTCGGTGATTTTACTGCCCATCATGCCAAGTGACTTAAACACTCTGTTACTGGCGTCCAAACCCTCAACTTTACAATCATTCATTCTCTCACGCAAGTGGTAGATTTTCCAATGCGTTGTTTCAGTAACCCTTGCGGACACGCTTCTCTTCTAGATTTCTTCTTTGCTTCTATCTCTGCCTTTTTAGCAACTCTGATCATACAGTGGTGTCTGTAAACATCTCTTTCTGCTCCCCATCCAGGAATCTTCTACTAACAAAATATATTTATGTTATCAACGTGAATAAACGTTATTGTCATTTATTTACGTACAGTATTTTGTGATGACAAAGGGCGGAAGAACTCTTGATTAGTCAACGGCCAGCTAACTAGAGGTGGTGTCTCAATAAATCACTCTGAAGAAGGTAACGGGAAACCACTCCACTCTCAACCCAAAAAATATCATAGCATTTAATAAACAAAATATGAAAGCTAATGACACCGGGGTTACATCAACTGAAATTAACTACTCGCCAGCTAAGGACCGACACGTGTTACAGATCTATCCTGACCGTCATCCGGTAAGTGTTAGAATAAACAGCGTAAAGGGAGCCAAACTCCATGGAATTTATCCTTGACACGAGCAACAGGTGTCATCTGACCATCATTCAACGACTGTTCACATCAATCAAAATATAATTGTCAGGACATGGAATATTAGAACATGAAACTATAGAGGATAGTTATAAAATATAAAACAGAAAATGAGCAGATTAAATATAAATACTTTAGGCGTATGCAAAATCCAGTGGAAAAACAATGGAGATTTTCTCAGTGACAATCACAGGATCATATACGCAGACAGAAAAAATGAAAGAGGAGTAGGACTGATACTAGACTAAAACATGAAGAAACGCGTTCTCAGTTACGGTCAACTATTTAAAAGAAATTTTGTTGTTAAACTGAAAGAAAAGCTTGTCAAGATATCTATTATAGTTGTGCATGCATAAACAGCGCAAAGCACAGAAGAAATTAAAAAGCTCTACTCTACGCTCGATAACGCCAAGGCCCAATGCAAATCGCTAGACATTAAGTAGGCAATGAAAGGGATGGTGAAGTAGGTGGCAAATTCGGGCTAGGAATATTTAATAAACGCGGAGAAAATTAGGTCCAATGGTTTATGGTAAATGACCAGGTTGTATCCAACACCTGGTTTCAAGAACACCCAAGACAAATATGGACATGGAGAAGCCCAGGAGGAGGAACAAAATACATATCTACTACATAAATATCAAAAAGAAATTCAGGAATGCAATTTTGCACTGCAAAATATACCCAAGTGCCAACTATGGACGCGATCACCTCCCTGTTATATGTAAACTTAGAATGAATCTACGGAAATTAAAGGCAGCACCCAAATTGAAAAATGACAGACTCTTGAACGACTCGAATCTGAAGGAGAAATATATGGACAGTGTGAAAAGCAGATACGATGGACAAAAGGAAAATGAAAACTCGAAGAGGAACGCTAAGAAAAGCTTTAGTAACATCACCAATTGAGACCATCCCCAAAGGAAATTAGAGATATAACGAATATATCGGAGAACGTTTCAACGACGAAAGAGAACAACCAGCAATATACGAAAATATCGACGGACCGGAAATATTGAAATCTGAAATGGAATCTGCACTGATCAAGCAACAGAAACAAAGTGACATAGCCAGGCAGAATTGTAACAGAGATGCTGGAAGCCTTAGACGCTCTCGGCAGACAAGATTACAAAAATAATAAATGAAATCTACGATAGTAATGATATACCAGAAGACCAAAGTATATCTATTTTCATGGCACTGCCCAAAAAGCTAAGTGCAAATGAATATGAAGTCCATCGGACAACCAGCCTAATGGGCCATATAACGAAACTTAATATCCCAATTCCGATGAATAGAGCGCGCAGCAGAATCAGACTGGAAATAGGACAGGAACAGTGTGGGTTCATCAAGGACACTGGAAAAAGGAACGCGATGTTTATGCTCAGAATGTTATCAGAGGTAGCAATGCAAATGTTTTATAGATTACACAAAGACGTTCGATAAAGTACACCTCAAAGATCTATTGGAAATGCTCAGAAACCTTGATAAGGTTGCTCAGCATTTCCAATAGATCATATTTGGGAAGAACCAAGAACATATACTCGCAGCAAACTACTTGTATACAGACAGAAAATGAGTTCAGCTGATATACAAAGATACAAATAAGGATGTGTCTTCTCATCGAAATTATTCAACGTATACAGAGTGAGGCGATTCGGAGAGAATTTGAAGTTCCACTCGGATTCGTTATTAGCGGACATAACCTTAACAACATAAGATATGCAGATGACACACTATTGATAGCAGACACGGAAAGAGAACTACAAAATCACCTACAGAAAGTAGTGAAGGAATGCAAGTAGAAAGGATTAAACATCGACCGTAAGATGACAGAATGCACGGTTTTTAGCAAAACGATGAGCCCAAAGTGCGGATTGCAAAACCAAATAAGTACACAAATTTAAATATCTAGGAAGTGTTTTAACAGAGGACAGAAATTGTGACACTGAAATCCGAAGACGTATTGGGACAACCAAAGATACATTCCAAAAGCTAAAGAGAGTATTAAGAAATAGAAAACTTCGGTAGAAATAAGGAAATGAGTACTAAAGTGTCACGGCATATCTGCCCTCCTGTATGGCAGTGAGTGCTGGACAATCTCGCCAAAGAAATGTGTCTCTGCAAGAGGATACTGAGAACACCATGGACAGAATACAACAAAGCAACAACTAAGTTTTAGAAAAAAATGAAAGCAAAAGAAAACTTATACTTAAAACCAAGAAGAGACAGTAGAAGCAGATAATGAGGTAAGAGGTCTTGGAAAATTTGACACTCACAGGACAGATTGAAGGCAAGAGGAACAGAGGAAAACAACGCATAACATACTTAGGGAGTGAGTAAATGGATGGAGGAACACGGTTTAGAAGAAATAACAGAGAGACAAACTTTGTTAAGAGCTAGAAAAGACAGAATGTTGTGGAGGGCTATGATCATCTACATTTCGTGGGGACACGACACATAAAGAAGAATCTTGTAATGTCATAAATCAACAATAGTAATCTACTGCGACACCAACAGTGCAATAATCAATAAATTGATATTTATGTTTAAAAATACATTATTTAACCAATAGTTTAAGAAAATAACTTTTTATTCTTCATGCTTTTATGTAACCTTTTTTTCCCTATTTGATCTTTTTTATAAAAATAACGTAAACATTGTGAAAATAATAATAGTTATTTTTTATATTTCTGAAGTGAAAATAGTATCAAACTTGACATTCTTCGATTCTCTACTAACATGTTTAATAAAAAAAAATATCCCTTTGTCATTATCAATCGAAAGAATTTTCGAAATCTCACTGAAAAATCATTTTTTCAAAAATAAATATTAATCGTAGACTTTTACCCTGTCAAATCTGAAATGTTTCGTCAAATTGAATCTATCGTGACTGGCAATTCTTTAAGAGTCTTACACACAAGGTTTTTAATTTTGCTTTCGGATTTCAGCAAAGTAATCACTGTATCTTTAAAATCTTCTTTACATTTCGATATCAATATGGACAAGCCATTTACATATTCCGATTTTTTTGAAGATGGAAATTCCATCTTGAAAACATAGTTCAATACAATCGTATCCCAACGCTGTAGTTTGCTATGAGTATGCGTGGGAATCCCTTTCTTAGAACCGAACATACTAAAAGGACGATGATCAGTTTGCAATACAAATTTTCTACCTATTATCATCCCGTGAATTTTTTTTACATCAAAAATTATAGCAAGCGCTTCCTTTTTAATTTGACTGTCGCATTTTCCCGTATTTGTCAAATTTCTTGGAGAGTTTTCAACTGCTTTCTTTGTACAGTCTTCAAATTTATAGCCTATTACCGCTCCTATGCCGTATTCGATCTCATTCGATGCTACTATTATCTGTCGCTGCGAGTCATAATGTATCAACAATAACTATGAAGTTATTAGTTTTTTAATTCCTTCAAAAGCTTTTTGATATTCTGTCGACTACTTCTATTTCGTACCCTTCTTAAGTAAATTATTTAAAGGGGCTTGCAATTTATATATCTCTGGCACATAAATATAATAATAATTTACTAATCCAAGGAATGATTGTAGGGTCACCAAATTTGTTGGGAGAGGCATGTCTTTAATGGGACTTGCTCTAACATGATCTGATCCACTTCCTTTTTTGTCGAATATCTGATCTAAATATTTAATCATATCCATAAAGAACTGGCATTTCTGTTCATTGAGATTGAAACCGTAACCATGCAATATCTGAAATACTTACTGAATCAATTTTACGTGCTGTATTTTCGTAGCGCTCTATCTACATATCATTCATGTAAGCGACGGCACCGTCTCGTCCAGCCAACATCGTATCCATTATTTACCTGAGGCTACCTTTACAATGAAATGTAAACTTCTAAACTTGTAGAGTCTTTCATGTGTATAAGGATTTTCTTCAAATCGAAGTGGATGAAGAATGCCAGAAATATTTGACTATTAAGTCAAATATTCTTCATCCACTTCTATTTGAAGAAAAGCCTTACAGGTAAATAAAAAAAAATACCAACATTTAATTTAGCAAATATATCTTAGAGTTGGCACGGGATATACGTGTGGTATGAGGCAGTAATTCAACCCAATTTACACATAAAGAAGTCTTATTATTTTTTTTAAAATATAAACCACTGACGTGGTCCATTTTGAATAATCTATTTTTTTAATAACTCCGTAGTTTTCTAATCAAGTTCGGTGTTAATAGACTCCAACGCAGCAAAGGGTATATTTCTTTTAAGGTTAAAAACTGGTATCACATTTTCTTTTCATTTGAAAAATGCCTTTGACTTTGTACATTTTCCCAACTCCTTTGAGAAAATATTTGTGAATTTATTGTTTAGTTTACTTAGTGTTTCTTTAGCTGTAATCTTTTTTCTCTAACGAAAAATTAATTTTTTCACGGAATGAATTAATCGGCCAATCCCATAGTTTAAATTCTAGCCAATCGATGCCTAGTGAATTCGAGTTGTAATTTTTTAATGTGTAAACATCTGCTTTTTAGTTTTACCCGCAAGAACGATATTACACGTAATTTTCTCTTTGAAAATTATTTTTTCCCCGATATTCCTCTTGCAACTCTTTTCAAGTTAGACTTGACAATTCTGTTCCAAGTTTGTTCATTAATAAGTGTAATATCGCTACCAGTGTCCAACTGAAATCTTACAGTAGCATTCTTCATTTTTAACGTCACAAATTTTATATTATTTGAACTTTCCAGCTTTTTAGATGGTAGCACTACTTTCAGCAAGTTAATTTGTATACTACATTTGTTTTTTGACTTGTAGTAGTTTAGTTTGTGACATGTATCTCCAAAATTAAAACATTTTTTTTGCTTTAAATGGACAGTCCTTTAATAGTTTAATTAGATATCAGTACACGATTCGTTGCTGATGCGCGATCACGTGCTTATATTCACATAATAATTTGAAATTATCTAGTACGGATATGAAAAGGAACTTAATTACAAAAAACAACAAAAAAAAAACCTATTTAATAAATAATTTAAAAAAACACTCAATTTATATACAGCAAAACTCCTGCAAGCGATCCGACCCTACAACCCTTACACAAAAACTGATTTCTCTCTTAAAATTAAAAATAAAAACAAAAATGAATTCCATTTTTGGATCAACCTTTTGTTTCTGTCCTCGACGAAATTCGATCGTTAAATGATTTATTAACAAAGGTTCACGAACTTTGAAAACCTACGTAAGAAAGTCCTAAAATAACTTCGGATATATAGAAATTGAAAATTGTACAACTAAAACCAAGGAATGTATATATTTACCCGACATAAATGCTCAAACCAAAATCATTGTCGAAAATTATTCCGTATTCAAAGGCAATTTCTAACACAACACCGTTCTCATCTACTAATTAGCGTGGAAGATAATCAAATCACAGGCAACAAATGTCATCTGCTGAAAACAATGTTATTGTTTATTGAACAGGAGTAGAGGTTTATCCCCATTGTTTCCTGTTTAGGATTTAGTTTACTGATTCATTAATGGCTTTAATGATTTAACAGCCTTAATGTTTTGGTTATCTGACTAGGATTTTTCCTTTTGAGAGTGCTGACTTGACAGTTTCCTGGTTACTGAATCTCGAAAGTTAGTAAGGAACCCGAACGCTTTGGTAAAGTTTAGAGACGCTTCTCTGGTCAACAATCGCATAATATTTGCTATAAACGCTGAACAGTCATAATTATCTTGACCATTTTATCCTCAAAAATTAAAATAATCTTTTCATGACAGTTACAGTTAAAAGAAATACAAGTAAAGAGTAACAAAAAATTCACCCAAAAACCTTTCTTTCTCCAATATTGATGGTATTCATGCCAATTTCTGTAGTATAGATTATTCTCTCTTGAAACGTTCTCCAGATATCTTAGCACTTTGTAACAATAATTTAAACACTTCAGTCG